>PKML01077420.1:1904086-1921873 GCA_002933935.1 Eutrema yunnanense | reverse complement strand
CCGCTTTTTCCATTAAACCATATATTTTGAACCGCTTGATCCGCACTTGTTCCGCCAGATCCGCTTGATCCGCACTTGATCCGCCTGATCCGCTTGAACCGCTTGATCCGCACCGCCTGATCCGCTTTTTCTATTCGGAGCATAAGCCGTTCATTGCCCAAACCAGATTTTGCAGCTCTGGATGAATTGCGGAGATATCACATCTTCTCCCTTATTGTCTAAAAAGATCAGTGGTTCCATCTTCAAATTTCAATAATACCCATTTTTTTTGTATCTAGAACTTTTTTTAATACTCTAGACCAAATGAATATCTTGATAAGGTAAGGTCCCGCAGCAAAATTATTGTAACACCTCCCAATTTACCTATGATTAGACGATTCAGACATACCATAGTATGATATCCGAACCCAGCGCAACCAAAGTATCAAAACGATTTAGCACTTAAGGCAAACCGTCTTCGGCTATCATTCTTCTCGACCATAGCCTAATTTGCGTGTTACGATTTCGAGTTGTGTTAGTCTAGACAAAACTAATATCGATAGAACCGTATAAAATTTGCGAAAAAATATTTCATTACTACTAATTAACTGTGATACATTATCAAGCAGTGACCCAAAAAAAAAAAATTTGGTTGGTGAACTCGAGTCAAAGATTCGACATAATACAATTTAGTTAACCATACTTAATCCAGTTCATGGGTTACCGAAAACGTATGAACCTTTAAAGTCACAAATTCTTGTAGGAGTAAGAAAACTTTAGGCAAGTTTGATCCGCGTTGAAAAGGATATACTTTCCAAAGGAAAGTAAATTACATGGTCTGACCCTGCCCTAGGGGATGTACGAACCCACGTACCCCAAATCTCCTAATCATAAAAAAGAACAAAATAAATATTTTATTAAAATTTTCATTTATATCATTTTCTATTTGATACAATTCATTTTTATTTTGG
The DNA here is from genome assembly GCA_002933935.1 of Eutrema yunnanense. Lineage (NCBI taxonomy): Eukaryota > Viridiplantae > Streptophyta > Magnoliopsida > Brassicales > Brassicaceae > Eutrema > Eutrema yunnanense. Next base: position 1,920,923 of record PKML01077420.1, on the reverse strand, counting down.
AAATATATATATTAAAAAAACTTGAGTTTTTACTTCTTCTTTATGTTATTTATTAATCAGTTTTGATATTGTTTTACAAATACAAAACAAAAATTAAAATCCCATATTAAATATCGCTTTCAAGAGGTCTTATTCATTTGCGCTGTGTCCTAATTTCACAAATTATTTCAATTCAATAGCTTACCATGTTCTATACATTGATCTTTGTCGGAATAACTTTCTTTTGTAATTCAACGCTTAAAATTGTTTCACATTAAATTAAAAACTTTATAAAACTATAAATAATCGTAAAAAAAAAAAAAATTAAATGCAGAGATAGCATTATCAATTGAGAAAGCAACAAATAAACTTGGCTTAGTTGGCTTAGTTGGCTTAGTTGCACAACAAACTCATAACACTATGCTAACTTCCCACAGAGAAAGCAACAAATAAAAATGTTAAACAGGCAGCTTTAGAAAGAGTAGACAATGTTTTCTGCAAAATTTGCAAGTTTCTCTAGAATTTGATAATCTCCACATTGTTGACCCGATAGGGAGTAGTGGAGGTCTGGCTCTTTTTTATTCTACGGATTTTCCGGTTAAGATTATGCTTTTGGATGATCGTTTGATTGATGTTGAGACTATTATTGATGGTAATAGAGTTTGTATGACGTTTGTCTATGGTGATCATGTTGTTAAAAACCGTGATTATGTTTGGGAGAGATTAAACCGAATTGGTGTCTCTCGTTCTGGTCCCTGGTTCATTATTGGAGATTTTAATGAGATTACAGGTAACCATGAAAAATGTGGTGGAAAGAAGAGATCTGAGGCAACCTTTCTACCTTTCCGTGCCATGATCCAAAATTGTGGTATGGTAGAGTTCCCATACCAAGGCAACCCTCTTTCTTGGGTAGGCCGGCGAAAAAACGGATTGGTAAAATGTAGATTGGATAGGGCTTTGGGTAACGAAGATTGGCACAACACCTTTTCCCACACTAATGTGGAGTACCTTAAGTTATGGGGATCAGACCATAGACCTCTTTTAGGATCCATTCGACCCACCCCTCCACGTTTCACACGTACCTTTATGTTTGATAAAAGATAGATTGGTAAACAGGGATTGGAGGAGGCCGTTAAGGAAGGATGGGGAGAGTTATCCACCCGTGGACACAAGCCCTTTATGTGTCGTATCCGGAAGTGTCGGCGGGCAATCTCGGTATGGAAGAAAGGCATATCGACGAATGCGGAGAAATTGATTAAGGAACTCCTAGAGGAAATCGACAAAGCCCAAGTAGATGAAGATATTACTCTAGAAGCTTTGCTTACGCTAAAACGGAAATTATGTGAGGCATATAGGGAGGAGGAACTCTATTGGAGACAGAAAAGTAGGGCAATTTGGTTGAAAGAAAGCGACAAAAATACTAAATTTTTTCATGCCACTACAAAACAAAGAAGGGCAAGGAATAGGATCCTGGGCCTACTAAATCAAGCAGGCGAATGGGTGGATAATGAAGTCGGAATTGAGAAACTCGCGGTTGAGTATTTTGAAACCCTCTTCACTTCCTCGAGCTCGAGAGATCCATCTGATGCTCTCCGGGACGTTCCCGTGTCGGTTACTATGGCTATGAATGAGGACCTGACCCGAGATGTCTCCGAAGAGGAAGTTAAGAGAGCTTTATTTTCTCTAAACCCAGGAAAAGCCCCAGGGCCTGACGGGTTTACAGCCTTGTTTTTCCAAAAAATTTGGGAAACGGTAAAAGTTGATCTCGTACAAACAGTCAAAGACTTCTTTAGCTCTGGATTTTTTGATGAAAGACTGAATGAGACAAACATCTGCCTAATCCCCAAAGGGGACATACCCCGAGAAATGGCAGGATTTCGACCTATAAGCTTATGCAACGTTAGCTACAAAGTGATCTCAAAAGTCTTGAGCCTTCGCTTGAAGAGCTTCCTTCCGGAATTAATTTCCGAGACCCAATCGGCCTTTGTAGCCGGAAGGTTGATTACGGATAATATTCTTATAGCCCAAGAGAATTTCCATGCCTTAAGATCTAATCCATCTTGCCGAAAGAAATTCATGGCTATAAAGACAGATATGAGCAAAGCCTATGATAGAGTGGAATGACTATTTCTTAAATCTCTAATGGAGAAGATGGGTTTTGCCCCTCGATGGGTGGGATGGGTCATGCATTGCATCACATCGGTCTCCTATAGAATTCTCCTTAATGGATCACCAAAAGGCCACATAAAACCGTCCAGAGGTATTAGACAGGGTGACCCAATCTCCCCGTACTTATTCATCATATGCACATAAGCGCTAATCGCACAACTCAGAATGGCTGAATCGAATAACAAAATCCTAGGTCTCAGGGTAGCTAGAGCCAGTCCCACCACATCACATCTTCTCTTTGCGGATGATAGTCTGTTCTTTTGCAAAGCTGATCGGGATCAAAGCAAGGAGATTATCGGTATTATCCGCTCTTACGGCGAGGCATAAGGACAACAGATTAATTTTGCCAAATCTTCCATCATGTTTGGTAATGATGTTCCGCCCCAAACCCGACAAGAGATTAAGGCCACAGTTGGCATCTTTCAAGAGGGAGGAATGGGAACTTATCTCGGACTCCCGGAAAAGCTACATGGCTCAAAAGCTCAAGTTTTTGCCTTTGTCCAGGATAGGCTCCAAAGTAGAATTAATTCTTGGTCAGCTAGACTATTATCAAAAGGCGGAAAAGAAGTGCTAATCAAATCTCAGGCTCAGGCAATTCCGACTTATGTTATGTCGTGTTTTCTCCTCCCTAATGCCATTCGCTCAAAGCTGAGCAGCGCAATCGCCAACTTTTGGTGGAGCTCCAAGGCTGATAGTAAAGGCATCCATTGGGTGGCTTGGCATAAAGTATGCATCCAACTAGCTGATGGTGGGCTCGGATTTAGAACACTTGAAGAATTCAACATCGCCCTCCTTGCCAAGCAATTATGGAGGCTTCTGAGATTTCCTGATTCACTGTTAAGCAGAGTGCTAAAAGGACGCTATTTCAAATATTGTAGCCCATTGGAGATCAAAGTCTCGAACCGTCCCTCATTTGGATGGAGGAGTATGATGGCTGCAAAACCTCTATTGGCCTCAGGGATACGCAAGACGATAGGATCGGGCTTTACCACCTATGTCTGGTATGATCCTTGGGTTCCTGATACACCGGCCCGCCCCCTGAAGGGAATACATGCCGAGAGGGATCCACTTCTATGTGTCAACACGTTGATTGATTTTGAGACAAAACAATGGAAATTGGAGAGCCTCCAGGAACTATTCCCCCCAGAAGAAATTACCCTCATTTTAGGGATACGTCCGAGTCAAAATGCCTCGAGAGATGGATATAGTTGGCCCCTCACAAAATCAGGAAACTATACCGTCAAATCTGGCTATTGGGCTGCGAGAACCTTATCTCGTCTCGCTTGTGACCCCCCTTCTCAGGGACCGAGTACTACGGTACTCAAGGCACAAGCTTGGAAATTAAAAACTACGCAGAAGCTAAAGCATTTCGTGTGGCAATGTGCTTCGGGCTGCCTGGCAACATGCCAACGATTATCCTATCGCCATATAGGGAGGGATAAGAGATGCCCTAGATGCGGGGCAGAAGAGGAATCTATCAATCATACGATATTTGAATGCCCACCCGCCAGACAGGTTTGGGCTTTATCGAACATCCCATCGGCACCGAATATGTTCCCTCTCTCATCCCTCTACAGTAACTTGGACTATCTTTACTGGAGAGCAAGCGAGCTTGGAGTAAGCAAGGAGACTCTAAGAGTTTTTCCATGGGTCATGTGGTACATATGGAAGGCTCGGAATAAAAAGGTTTTCGAAAATGTGGATGATCCGCCCCTCGACGTTCTTGAGCTCGCCATTCAGGAGGAGGAATCCTGGAGACATGCGAATTTGGTCGATAGTCCGCCTGTGGAGTTTCTTGGGACCCGAGAAGTAACAAGATGCCACCCACCGATCCACCCAATCTGCCATATCGACGGTTCATGGCACGCCTCAGAGTCTCTCAGTGGTCACGGGTGGTTAGTATGTGTGGGAGAACGTTTGATTCTAATGGGACTAAAAGGGTCGAGACGGAAGTTATCACCCTTACACGCGGAAATGGAATCTCTGCTGTGGGCAATGCAATGCATTATATCAGAACATTTGACTTGTGATGTTTTTGCCACAGATTGCACAGACCTCATTGCTATGATCGAAAATCCATCGGAGTGGCCTACATTCTCTTCGGAACTTGAAGATTTCAAGACTTTTAGGGAGTCTTTTAGTACTTTTAGTCTAATTTACATTCCTCGTAGGTCTAATATCCGTGCGGATTGTCTCGCCAAAAAAGCGAGAGCACGAGGTTTTAGCTTTTCCCATGTAAGTTCGTCGGTCCCCAACTGCCTCTCCCTAGAGGAGAGTCTCCTTCCGATTACTTAATAAAATGGTGTCTTGATGTCAAAAAAAAAAAAAAAAAAAAGAGTAGACAATGGTATACCATATTTTCCCTTGTCAAACAAACCCTTTAAAAATGGAAAGAATAACATAACCACCAAAACACATACACAAGCCTCAGCCAAACCTGAACCACCTCCTTCGTGCCTATGACGACGACTCAACTGTTGTAGACCCACCAAATAACTTGCTATAGCGGCTAGATTTACTAAAACGATAAATGTGCTAGGCAAGAAATAAAGTGAGCCATCAATTTCAAATGGGTTTAGACCATCATCTTCTCGTTGAGACGGTCTGTCTCCTGACCCTGACCTAGTCTCAGGCATAGTCTTTTTGGTAACTATAAGCACGATTTTCGAGATTCCAAGAAGTTTAAGTGTGACATCAAAGATGCTAAATAACCAACAAGAAGTGGCTTTTATTCTCCAAATTGATTGGGAGACATACCACGATTGCACGGAAAAACCAACACTCATACATTCCCATAGAGTGTAAAGACAGTGCATCCCCACAAGCATGACAGCTATGCACAAACAAAGTCCCTAAAGCAACACACACAAATATTAATTTATTAACCATATATGTAAATAAATATAACTACATTACGAAGCTATGAGAGAGAGAGAGAGAGAGAGTCACCTTAGGAAATAAGACAGTTGTGGAGGAGGCAATAAGCAGGCAATAGACAATAAAAGAGCTCAGGGATTGACCTTAGACCCCACATAGAAATGGAAACATAAGCCAATCGTTGTCGGAATCTTATTTTTTGGCAAAATACTCCGATTAACGGACTTTGTTTGTTAAAAAAGACTTCGAGCATGCCCGTCCCCCATCGCCGCCACTGGACCATTGCCACCGGTCCTAGTGGCGGCATAACGCCTAGAAACGCTGGTGGATCCGGAGAAATGTATGAGCTAGTCCATCCTCTCGAATGGATTCCGATACTTGTGTTCACATCGTCCGCCATTGAATCGTATAACCAACCAATCTGCACAATTTGAATATAACAAAAATGCATTTTATGGACCAAGTTCACGTAATTTCTTGGTAATCGGAGAAGGGAATTTTTTATAACACGTTAATAAATGCTTAACGCACCATAATGGGCGTAAATAGTGAAGAATTGAAAGATGGGCTTCACAAGTTTTTATAACACGTTTGGTTCACAAGTTCACAAGTTTGGTTTTATTATAAAGATGACCAAGTTCACAAGTTCACAAGTTCACACGTTAATAAAAACTTGTGAAGATTGGTTGGTAAATAAAGATGGGCTTCACAAATAATGGGGCGGCCGAGCCTTCACAATTCTTTCAATTCCTTAATTCTTCACTATTTAAGTTTTATTATTGTGAAGCCCATCTCTATATATATAATAAAACCAAACTTGTGAAAAAACAAAGTTCTTACTTGTGCCAACTGAAGAAAGACTTCCATCATCTTCTAAATCGTCTAGAGAAAGACCATACATAACTCTTCTAGTATGGAAACAACCCGACCCTGCATATATCGGTCCTTGGATTCCCGCAATTCCTCGTCCCAAATACTATATATATTTCATCAAATAAAAAACAATTGGAAAGAAAAATAACATTGAATAGATCAAAACTATAAATAAAAAAATAAAGGAAGAAATCGCACTGATTGTAAGATGATGATTTCATCAGCGTTAGAATCATAGAAATCTTGAGGGAATTGAACAAAAGCACAATGGTTTGGATTCTTAGATTTTTGCAGAAATATACACATTGCTTGTCGCACCACATCTGCTTCATTTGCGTACATGTCACAGTCTACATTCAACATGTACGGTGCATTTGTCATCAACCCCGACACTCTGACCTGGTCAAATTATTATTAGGCTCATGCATACATGACTAAGATCTACAATCATTGATAGTTGTTCACTATATGATGTCTCAATTCTCAAAGTAATGGGGATCACTCATAGATAGGGTAATGATCATAAAAATGTATCACATTATAAAATATCAATTTTAAAGGCAACGTCACCATGGTTGTTTATTTTACATATATATATGCTGCTTAATTTACACATAGATATAGCTACACATAATGCACGGTACCCTTTCATTCCAAATTCTCAAAAATTAATGTGGATGTGCAACAAAATGTACAAAAGTGCAGCCATATCACATGGAACATTGTGTCATTGTACAATCGAGTGATAGTAATAGGAGAAGTATATGTAAGGTTTCACAGAAAAAACAAAAAAAAGGGAGAAGTATATGTCATTGTCTTCATTACTATTTGACCTTCCTTGAATGACTTATATATATATCATGCGTTTAATTCCTTTTGTAATGGTATATATTAACGAAATGCAGACTAATTTCATTAACCGGTCTAACACAACTTATGCACTTACTTTGAATCTACGAATTGAATAAAAAAAAAAAATAGAGAGATGTGTGAAAAAAAAGTCAACTAACCAGAAAGTTCATGGCTCCAGCTTTGTAATGATGAAGGTAACTTGGTTTTTTCTCTCTTGAAATGTATACAAAATGAGGGACCTCTTTCTCGTCTCCCACACCTCCCTTGTTCTCCCATATAACCTTCACATACACAAGTATTATAATTGTTATAGTTAACCCTTTTTGTTGTGTGAATTACTATAGTTAGAGAATGGAGATTAAAAAAATATATACTATGCTAACTAAACTGTAGAAATACCTTTACTATAGTTGAATGATCAATTGGTTTTGTGTTTGAGAAAGTTTTAAAATCATCGTCTGCATCCAACCAATGGGAATCTCCAGTGGCATCTTCCACTTTCTGGCTTAACTTCTCGTACTCCCTCTATATATCAGTACAATGAACAATTGTTGGGATATCAATCCAAGTCCCACATCGGAAGTTTAGACAAATATTGTCTAGTATATAAGTAATGTCCAACTCCAATTAGTATGAGGCCTTTTGGGAAGGAGCCCAAAAACAAATCCGTGCGGGCTTTGCCACTTGGGCCCAAAGCGGACAATATCATACTAATGGGGGAGTTGGACATAGGCTTGAAAAGCCCCACAGTGGTATCAGAGCTCGGGTTCAGAAAAAAGTGGACCTGGAGAAGTGGCTATGGGCTGCATGTTCGTTGTGGGAGGGAGAGCCCTCAAAGTGACCTCGCGATTAGGGGTGTCGGTGCCTTGTGTCGAAAGTCTTCTTGACGAAGCAGAAGGTCAGGCGGCGGGTTCCGTTGGTGATTACGGCGGTACAAGATGGATGCCAGGTTTCGTTGGAGGAGAGGCCAAGGGCTTGTGTGGTCCTTGGTTTGAGGGGAGGATTGTTGGGATATCAATCCAAGTCTCACATCGGAAGTTTAGACAAATATTGTCTAGTATATAAGTAATGTCCAACTCCAATTAGTATGAGGCCTTTTGGGAAGGAGCCCAAAAACAAATCCGTGCGGGCTTTGCCACTTGGGCCCAAAGCGAACAATATCATACTAATGGGGGAGTTGGACATGAGCTTGAAAAGCCCCACAGAACAATTTCAAAGAAAACACTTAATAACATGCAAAGCGATCGAAGAACATATATATATATTCAGAGTGTGAATGTGAAAAAAATATGTATTCAGAATGTGCGTGGTTATTGATTTTTGCCTCGATTGTTTCAAATGATAGAAAAAAAAAGTTGTCTTATTACGTAATATTTTAATTTGCTAACATAAACAAAAACACTAAAAAACAAAAAAAAACAATTGAACTCTTTACCTTGCTCATTTCCCATTCCCTACTGAATTCAGAATCCACTGATGAGGAAAGAGGGTTCAAGAAATATCTAAAAGGAGCTCTAACTCTAACGTTGTATTTCTTACAGAAAGGAACCCAAATCTTGGCGAACTTAGAAGCTTCCTTGAGAGAGAAGTAAGTGAGAGGTGAGCATCCATCGTCTGACACATAACAAGCTAGTTTGTTCGCCGGATAATTCACAGCTAACAGCGAAAGCACGGTGTTCACAACGAGTATCGGCGGCTCCCGAACAGGATCTGCCGTGGTCACAAATATATCTACGGATGGAAGGTCATGAACCCTGAAATTAATAATTACTAGGCCAGTTTATAGCTAGAACTATATACAAGATCTAATAAGAATCTTGGTTTTAATGCTTAATTATGTTTGTATATGAAAACGGTACCTTTCATCAAGTCTATCTGGATAAGGTTTATGTTCAGCAGGACTCCATTTTATGCAGGTAATAAGCAGCCATATGAAGGAGAAGCAAGATTCACAGAGGAAAGCCACGACCCAAACGGTGTCGTTTTGGTTCATATGTAGGATTCGGTGCAAGAGAAGAGAAAATAGAAGGCCAAGAATCGTGAGATCCACAACTCTTAGAAAATACCTTTTGTATGATATTTTCTCGCAAAGAGGAGGAAGAGAAGAGTTTGAATCCCCCATGTGAGGAGGATGAGCTTTCTTGTGCTTTGTGGTTTTTGGATATGTTTCGAAAGGGTTATATGCGCCACGTTTATATTATATATATATATATATATAATGATACTAGTATATATTCTGACAAAGTTAATCAAAAAAAGTTTCTGACAAAGTTAACAAAAAAAGTATTCTGACAAACTATATATAGATAGGCACGTGCGTAGGTTTTAAACATCTAAGAGCGTAGGTTTTAAACATCACGTCGCGACATAAAAAATTCATTTTTTTTTTAAAAACGGAAGATATAGGTCTCGGGTCTGCAATGCGGATAGTCTAAGAAAGTGGCAATGGTTTGGAAATGATAATTAACGTTATTTTGTTTACGTAATTACAATGTTAGTTTTTTTTTTGGGGGAAGTAAAATGTTAAATTACAATGTTAGTTAACACTTAACATTGTAAATTAAATAATAATAATATTATAATTAATGGAAAGTGGTGTATTGGTGAAGACAAAGGTTTGCTTCAGCGCTAAATAGGGGTCCTCGAAATGCGTTGACGTTGTTCTAACGATTCATAGTCTTCACATAATCATCACATGCTCACATGAAGGAACCCTTTTTTATATATATCAAAGATGTAGAAGCTTATTAGTTATTACAGCCTTTTCCCTCTTTCTTTCTGAGCTGGAAATCTAAATGTAGACTATATGATTGAATACCAGAAGATTAAAGTCGGCTTCTGTACGGGCTCTTACACGTAGACGTAGTAGATATACATCAATATTTCTTAGTGGTAACACAAGGGATTGGTTTTTTTGTGCCCCAGGTCTAATCCCCATTTGAGAGGGAGGATTATTTTTTAAATCAGAATATCTAAAAATTGATTCCGGATATTAAGAGAGATTTTGGATTACCTTATGAATTTCTTTATAAGGTTTTGAAGCAAGATTAAATTCCACATATTCGCCCAAGAATCAATGAGATCTAAAACCTTCTATATTTTTTTTTTTTACAACGCTCTGGATTCATTTATTGATCATGTCTCTAGCCGCCTAAATACTCTTTCATCCGTATATGAAAGTGATGAAACATGGGAATTGAATGATGTGTATATATGTAATATCAATCTTTCAAAAATTTAACCAATCATTAGATTCTAATATGTGCGTCCGCGCAATGTAATTTTTTTTATAGATTTAATATATTAAAATAAAATTTTATGAGGGCGGGTGAATTTTTATAACATAATTTTTTTTAAAACAAAATTTTTCAATTAAGGTTTTATATATTTTATTATTTTTAGCATAATGGTTTATAGTAAAACAAATGATTTGTGGGCCATTTTTGTTGCTGAATATGTTTAGTTTTTAAAATTTAGACCAAAGCTCATGTTGTAATTCAGTCTGCACGGGCCAAAATCCATATTTGTTCATGATTTGCCGATATAATTGTTAGATATTATCATTATAGAAAATCACGAGATTTCTTAAAATCGAGAGAAGTTACAATTTAATTTTAATAATAAACCGCTAAACTTACGGATGCGGTGGCATTGTTAATACCAATCTTTCAGGTTAAAAAAAGAAGAAAAAAAAAACTGATTTAAAGAATTAGTCCCTTTACCGATAAACCGCTAAACTTTTTGAGATTTCTTCTTGTTTTGATTTATGCATGGCACATCAAAAAATCCATGGAAAGCTATTGAAAGTTATACTAAGTCAACTACCACCTCATCGAAGACAGGTTAATTATCTCTTATCCTTGTAGTTTAAAAAATATTATATTATTCGTTTGTTAACTATATATGGTCAGAGCATATATACTTAGAATTTATAAAAAAAAATTATCTTGTGCGGATGCGCGGATTAAAATATAATATTCTTTAAATTATTTTTAATTGTATAACAATATATACAAAATGTGACATATTTATAACAGATTTATTATGTTATATTTCAGATCAATTATCACATGAATGATTAGACTATTATATTTTTTTAAATGCATAAAATTAGATATTTCTAACTTAAAATCTCTAAAATCTAATATGATTTGCTATTATTATGATTTAAGTTAAAATTAAAAAATCTAGTGCACTTTAAACAATCTCGTTTGATATTTCTAAATTAAAATCTCTAAAATCTAGTATGATTTAATATTTTTTCAAGATTTTCTATTTTCTAATTTTTCTCTACAAAATAATTGGTGTTTGGCAACATATTTAATAGTATAGATAAATTATAGAAATATCTTTAATAAAACTTGTTTGGCTACAAAAAATGTTCTTGTTTTATAATAAATGTTTAATCCAACAGGGATCAAACCAAACCAATTGATAAATGGCTTCTGTCTAAAGGTTCTTAGTTTTGATATCGTTTTCCAAATACAAAATTAAATTAGAATAGTCTGTATGTAATTTTTTATAGAATATATATTTTTTTATTTGGTTTGGATCCTAATTTCACGAATTAATTATAATTTTGGGAGAACTAATCAAATATGTCAAAATTTATAACAAAATTAAAGAAGTAGGCCAAATCTCTTAGAGGTATTCAATTAAAGAATTTAATTGAATTAGAAGGAATTAAACTTTCTATAAAATTCTAGTGTTATTCAATGATGTATTTCATGAATTCTTTTAAATTCATGTGTTATTGGATTAGATATTTGTAATCATTCTTTTAAATTACTTTAAATTCTAGTGTTATTCAATTATTTGATTTCTTAATTCTATTAAATGTTAGTGTTATTCAATTTTATTGCAGTATTGATGATAGTGTCATTTGATAGGAATTTAATAGAATTTTAATGAAAAATTGTAAAGAGTCAATTCCGAACATTTTTGTTGTCATTTTGATAGAATTCATTTAAATTCTAACAAAAAACTTTTAAATTACTCAAAATCAATTGATTTTAAATTCATTTGCATTCTCTTAAATTCAATCATCCAATACCCCCACATTTGTTGTTTGTCAGAATAACTTTATTTTGTAATTCAACGCTTTGAATGGTTTCATATTAGTTAGTTTGGGAAATCATTTTGCACACAAAAATAGTATATATAATAGCTGACAAAAAAAAAGTATATACAATGATAAATAAAATAAAAACGAATTGCATAAATAGCATTAATTGTCGGTTGGGACAAATGTCATGATAAACTTAGCTTAGTTGCATAACAAACCAATATCGTCATACTAGTTTTTAACAGAGAAAGCAACAAACAAAAATGTTAAACAGGCAGCTTTAGAAAGAGTAGACAATGGGATACCATATTTTCCCTTCTCAAACAAACCCTTTAGAAATGGAAGGAACAAAATAACCACCAAAATACATCCACAAGCCTCTGCCAAACTCGAACCACCTCCTCCGTGGCTATGACTCAACCGTTGTAGGCCCATCGAAAAACCGGTTATAGCGGTTAAATTTACCAACATTATAAATGTGCCGGGCAAGAAATAACGTGAGCCATCGAACTCAAATTTACCTGAATCTAGGTTTGGACCATCATCTTCTCTTTGAGATGGTCCATCCCTAGAATCTAACTTGGTCTCGGAGATGGTCTTTTTAGTGACTATGAAGACGGTTTTTGAAACCCCAAGAAGCTTAAGTATGATATCAGGGATGCTAAATAACCAACTACAAGTGGTTTTTATTCTCCAAAATGATTGGGAGGCATACCATGACTGTACGGAAAAACCAAGGCTCATAAATTCCCATAAAGTGTAGAGACAGTGCATCCCCACAAGTGTGACGATTATACCTAAACAAATTCCCTACAGAAAAAGAAAAAACTTATCTTCTAAATTAATTATATGAAAGTAAATTGAACTATATTATGAGTGAGAGAGAGAGAGAGAGAGATTCACCTTGGGAAATATGGAAGAGTTGTGGAGTAGGCAATAAGCAGGCAAGAGACAATAAAAGAGTTCAGGGATTGACCTCAAACCCCAAGTGAAAAAATTAAGATAAGCCAAGCTTTGTCGCAATCTTATTTTATGGCAAAACATTCCAATCAATGGACTTTGTTTGTTAAAAAGGACTTCAAGCAAGCCTGTCGCCCATCTCCGCTGTTGAAGCATCGCCTCCGGTCCTCCCGGCGGCATACACCCAAGAAAGGCCGGTGGTTCCGGAGATATATATGAGCTAGTCCACCCTCTCGAATGAATTCCAATACTCGTGTTCACATCTTCCGCCGTCGAATCGTATAACCAGCCGATCTAAACGATTTATATGTAACAACAAAGAATGATGAAAATAACATTAAAAACTTTGTAGTAAAAAAACGCATTATATATTATTTTATGAATTGAGAAAGGGATTACAGTTTTGCCCCAGCTGGTTTGGTATTCGTATTGACAATTCCCCACTTCTTGAGCCACTTCTAAGGAGTTTGTCAAGGTGTTTTGGGGATTTGGGTTTCTTTGTAATGCATCGACCACCGATTTCACCATCTCCTTAGAATTCCCAAAATCTCTCGTTAACCTCTCCTCAGCCAAAAATTTCCCTTAATGAAATAACAATAAAAAAAAACTAAGATAATCATGAAAGTTGGTTTCAATATGAAATAATGTTTCTATGATAACGTGATATATACACCAGAAATTTCCTAATGAGTTTTTTTTGAAAATTTAATACTTACTTGTAGCAAACGAGGAAAGACTTCCATTGTCTTCTAAATCGTTTGGAGATAGACCGTACATAACTCTTCTGGTGTGGAAACAACCCGACCCTGCATATATCGGTCCTTGGATTCCCGAAGTTCCTCGTCCCATATACTACTTTTCGATTAACAAATAAAATCGAATTCGATCAAAATTATAAATAAGTAAAAGGAAAAAGAACTTACTGATTGTAGGACGATGAGTTCGCCGACGTTAGAATCATAGAAATCTTGAGGGAACTGAACAAAAGCACAATGGTCTGGATTCATTGATTTTTCAAGAAATATACACATTGCTTGTCGCACCACATCTGCTTCATTCGCATACATGTCACAGTCTACGTTCAGCATGTACGGTGCATTTGTCATCAAACCTGACACTCTTACCTGTTCATATTCATCTTACGCTCGATCATCCCATTTTTAATAATTATAACAAAAAAAAAAGTAAGATCTAAAAAAAAGTAAGATCCACTCCCATCTCTCTACATTCGCCCCCTTAACACGTAGATATATCTACCCATAATGCATGGTTACTTACCTTTTGATTAAAAAAAAAGGCAACGTCATGGTTGTTTATTTTAGATATAGCTACACATAATGCATGGTACACTTTCACTTATAATTTCCAAAAAATTAATGTGGAATGTGCAACAAACTGTAAAAAGTGCAGCCATATCACAGGGAACATCATACAGTCGAGTGATAGTTAGCAATAGGAGAAGTATATGTCATTGTCTTCATTAATATTTGACCTTCCATGAAATGACGTGTATATATATATATATATATATCATGCGTTTAATTCCTTTTGTAATAATATATTAATGAAATGCAGACTAATTCCATTAACCGGTCTACGAATTGAATAAAAATAGAGAGATGTGTGAGAAAAAAATCAACTAACCAGAAAGTTCATGGCTCCAGCTTTGTAATGATGAAGGTAATTTGGTCTTTTCTCTCTTGAAATGTATATAAAACGAGGGACCTCTTTCTCGTCTCCCACACCTTCCTTGTTCTCCAATACCACCTTGACATAAACAGACACACAATTTCAGTTACATGTAACTGTTATATATATAATTAACTTTTGCTTTTTTTTTCCCAACTACACAATCATATTAGAACGAAACTACTAGAATGGATTTATTCAAAACAAAAAACTATTAGAATGGATTCAACCAATGTTCGAAATTTCGTTAGACGCTATAGTCGATCGGTTGAAATATGCCTAGTGTCTAACCAAAAAATTGGGGATTAATTTTTGAAATTTTAAAAATGTTTTTAACATGTTATTCCCCAATCTTAACATGTTAATCAAATTATAGTTGTTTTTACTAAATTTTAGTATAAATTAAAGAAAATCTTTAAAATTTTAAGAATTTCATAATTTGATTGAATATATATATATTTTATGTATACAATTACAACATAAAAATAACATAATATGTTTTCTATTTAGTTTTACATATTTTTAATATAATTATTAGATCTCGATTTGGCCCACCATGAAAAAGTCCAAAATGAAATAATTACAAAGAAAAAAAAATACAAAATAAATAAAAAAGAAACCTACACTTGCTAACGTCCAAAACAAAAACAAAAACAAAAACACTTGCTAACTATATCCCACATCGGTGAGCAAAAGAAAGAGATGTATCTAAAGTAATCTATAAATAATCACACTTCTTTATTGAAGCAATCTGCTTTCAAAAAGGCCCAAATACTTGTCCATTAGTATAAAAGTCGTTTTATAAATGGGTTAAAATCGGTCTAAAACAGTCTAGTAGGAGACTAGTGATTATTTGTTGACAAAAAAAAATATGTTAGTGATTATTTTTTATAATTTTTTACTTTTAATAAATTATAGAAATACCTTCACAATAGTTGAATGATCATTTGGTTTGATGTTGGAGAAAGCTTCAAAATCATCGTCAGCATCCAACCAATAAGAATCTCCGGTGGCGTCTTCCACTTTCTGGCTTAACTTCTCGTACTCCCTCTTTAAATTAACACAACAACAACAACAAAAAACAATTTCAAGAAAATTCAAATGATGTTTGATTAATAAAACAAAACTGCATGTTATGCTCTTCTTTTCCTTTAAACGTAGACTTGGTAAAAAAAAGCAACATGGCTCTTTAATTACCTTTGTCATTTCCCATTCCCTACCGAATTCAGAATCCACTGATGAGGAAAGAGGGTTCCGAAAATATCTAAAAGGAGCTCTGACTCTAACGTTGTATTTCTTACAGAAAGGAACCCAAATCTTGGCGAACTTAACAGCTTCCTTGAGAGAGAAGTAAGTGAGAGGTGAGCATCCATCGTCTGACACATAGCAAGCTAGTTTGTTCGCCGGATAATTCACAGCTAACAGCGAAAGCACGGTGTTCACAACGAGTATCGGCGGCTCCCGAACAGGATCTGCCGTGGTCACAAATATATCTACGGATGGAAGGTCATGAACCCTGAAATTAATAATTACTAGGCCAGTTTATAGCTAGAACTATATACAAGATCTAATAAGAATCTTGGTTTTAATGCTTAATTATGTTTGTATATGAAAACGGTACCTTTCATCAAGTCTATCTGGATAAGGTTTATGTTCAGCAGGACTCCATTTTATGCAGGTAATAAGCAGCCATATGAAGGAGAAACATGACTCACAGAGGAATGCTACGACCCAAACGGTGTCGTTTTGGCTCATATGTAGGATTCGGTGCAAGAGAAGAGAAAAGAGAAGGCCAAGAATCGCGAGATCCACAGCTCTTAGAAAATACCTTTTGTATGATATCTTCTCGCAAAGAGGAGGAAGAGAAGAGTTTGAATCCGCCATGGAAGGAGCTTTCTTGCGGTTTTTGGATATGTTTCTAAAGGGTTAAGTAAAACAGACTGTTTTAAACAGTGGGTTACGTCTACGAATGATTGTATGTATACAGGGGCGGATCTACCAAGAAGGGGACAAGTACCACCAGTCAAATTTTTTAGATTAGTGCAAATTATCAAGGTATTAAATTGATGCCTCACTCATAATTCTTTTTTTGCCCTAATAACCAAATTATTTATAGAAAAATGGACTTTGAAACCCAATATTAATATTCTGGTCAAATGTTAATTCATATATTAAGTTAATCTTCTTATTGATATCAAACTTCTTTAGTCAAACATTCTTATATTAAGTTAATCTTCTTATTAGTCAAATATTCTTGTGCATAACCGGACTTTAGTTTTTTTATTTTTATTTTTAGTTCCTTAAAATTGTTTACTTGGTGAATTTTTATTAATTTATGTACTCTACAATATATAGATATATATATATATATAT
>PKML01077420.1:1789817-1893697 GCA_002933935.1 Eutrema yunnanense | reverse complement strand
TCTCCCGTTTCTTCGATTTCATCATCATCCTGTGCACGGCCGAAGCTAATTCCATCCACGGTGAGCTCAATTTCCCCCCTTTTGAATTTTCATTCCTTACCCATTGCGGCGATAATTGTGATAAAGAACCATCTTCGATTTCTCTCCCATGGCTGTTTTACGGTGCCGGAATACAACTTTGCGGTATCTCTCTTGTTTTGATTTCGGAAGGAATCAATCGGGCTCGGGTTTTTCTTTTTTTTTCTACTTGAATCTTAACTGTTTTCTGAAAATTCCCCCTAGGTTTAGTAGTATTCGACTGAATCGGGTTTTTTTTGTCTTTTTTGTAAGATCGGAAGAAGAAGAAGATGAGTAACACAGCAGCAACGGCTGCGTCATCGTCTAAATCGAAAGCTGCGGGAACTTCTCAGCCGCAGGAAAAGCGTAAAATGCTCTTTCAGAAAGAATGTAAAGTGAATTTCTTACTTTCTCTTGCCAGAAACAGACTTGTTCATTTTGTGTTTCCGCTAACATTACATTGGTCTCTTCTTCTTCTTTTTTGCTTTTGATGGTTTTCAGTGCAGCATATGATGTATGGATTTGGCGACGAGCAAAACGTAAGCTATCTTCAATGAATTCTTGCGACATGATCATATTTGAACCATATCAAAATGTTCAATGTTCTTCCATATACGTGAATCACTCATAGATGCGTAATAAGCCATGTTTGGATTCCTTTAAATGCATATCTAACCAACTTCTTTAGAAATCTTGGTTTGATTCTTGTAAGAGTAATTACTGTTTTGAACCCTCAAACTAATGCAAAAATTCTATCTTTAGCCGCTTCCAGAGACTGTGGCGCTTGTAGAAGACATTGTCGTCGAATACGTCACAGATTTGGTATTCAGTTTCTCATCTTTTTTACATTACAAGTAGAGAGAAGCTGGATATATATATTATTAGCTGCTAACCCGAAAAGAGATGTTTAATCAATGTGTCAGACACATAAGGCTCAAGAGATTGGCACAAAGCGAGGAAGGCTACTAGTTGATGACTTCTTATATCTAATCCGC
Organism: Eutrema yunnanense; assembly: GCA_002933935.1. Taxonomy (NCBI): domain Eukaryota; kingdom Viridiplantae; phylum Streptophyta; class Magnoliopsida; order Brassicales; family Brassicaceae; genus Eutrema; species Eutrema yunnanense. Next base: position 1,892,645 of record PKML01077420.1, on the reverse strand, counting down.
AAGGTAACTTGCACTATCAAAGACTGAGGCTGGCTGGCTACGGTTTTGTATTATATGTATGACTGTTCTTTGATTTGTTTTTATGCAGGATTTGCCAAAGCTTAACCGGTGTAGAGAACTCTTGGCAATGCAAGAAGAGCTGAAACAAGCTCGTAAAGCTTTTGATGTTGACGAAGATAAGCTAGCTTCACTTGATTGATCTTTCCTTCTTACAAGTAAGCTTCTGTTTGGTTACTCTTTCTGCAGTTAGTTTTCTAGTGGTTAGCTTTTGAAACTCAAGACTGTAAAAAACAGCTTATCACCGAGTGGAATTGAAAATTTGGTTACCTATGAACGAATGTTCTTACATCAAACCCGTGAATGATGATCTCTCAGTATAACAAAACTGCAGTAATAAAGACAACAAAAAGAGTGGAAGTGGAACATAGAAGCCCAATAATTTCATGTGCTACGTTTTATTGCTTTTTGGGTTTGTCAAAAACTAAAAGCCTAATTAGAACAAGGAAATGAATATCCACAGATCCTAGATCAACTTGAATGAATTAGCAAAACACTAAAAATATTTTGTTATGAATAATAAAACATTATTCCTATTGATGAAATGTTGATAATAATTCTTTAGTATACAGAACAAAATTATTTTATAGATTGATTGTAAAATTGTGGGTTACATATTGATCACACAAAAAATGAATGAATGAACGATTTATTGAAATTTCATATTTTCTGGCATATTTTGTCAACTTTTTCACCAAAATTGAAACACTTTCATACGACGTCATTGCGTTGTTTGTATTGCAAATAAGAGATTTGCCTCTGCAATTTCATCTGCTCATAGAAATTGGCAATAAACTCCTCTGCTTTCACATCAACATCTTTCTCTTCTTCTTCCTCCTCGCGATCCTCCTTGGCCGCACGATCACATATTTCATGGCAAGAAGAATCATCGTAGTATCTAACACCGTCGGTATCATCTTGACCGTCCAATTGGAAATCATAGTCAAAGTCAACGGGAGGAGCAATGCAAGGCAAGAGAAACCTCATGGATGCAGGACGATGCATCTTAACGTTAAAGATCGGCGTATCGTCGAAAGAGAGCTGTTTCTCGCCGTAACGTGAGAGATAGCTGTCTTTGTCAACGCCGTTATTATGATGCGCAAGGGCTTTGAGATGCTTGGAGAACAAGTTACGCAGCTCAAACATGTGCCATCTCTTAAAGATGCCACCTTTTCTTCCCCATAGAAGAGCCATTCTCACAAGACTCCAAACTCTTTGTGTTGCGATTGATCTGCTTTTCTTCTTTGATCCCCCCATGAATTTGATTAATTACTTCTTTCTTGGTGGATTTGTTCGAGATCTGAGATGGATCCAGTAAGCCCCCCTCTTTTTTTGTGTCTGCTTTGGTTCTTGAGGTGATTGTGTGGGAGACACTTATGTGTGTATTTATAAAAAAGCAAGCAGCTTTTTGCAGTTGTCGACGCGGAGAGAGAGAGAGAGATTCAGAAACACAAATTTTCATAAACTGGATTTCAAGTGGGGGCTGTACGCGGGCAACATCTGAGTCTGAGCTGTTTAGCCGTTTTGTTTGTTTCTTAAGTGTAAGTTTAAGCATTGTTTAAACTAAGTATATATTTTATTGGAATAAAATCTTTTATGAAATAAAAAAAATGTATATGTTATTGGTTTGGTTTTACTCTCAAAACCAAAACTATATAAGCATTTTTCATCTTATTGAATGAATTATTCATGACATAAGAAAATTCTACGAATTAAGTGGAATGCATTTTTTTTCCAAAAATATATAGTTTATTTTTCAAATGTTGAAAATTTTGGTTAGTCCTGTACAAGTATAATAGTAGAGATTTACGAACATACAATAGAACCTTCGTTGTAATCAAATAATAATTGTAGGAATAATCAGAGACTTGTATAATAAGCTAAAAGACTTAAGGGAGAAGGTGTGATTGGTTTAGTTGCGCTGCCGTTGAATAAATAATTTTTTTAATTTACTTTCCACGCAACCGTGTTCTATCATAGATTTTGTTGTGTGCTTTTCTTTTTGTTTAGTTAAGAATCTTAAGATCATTATATAGAAAAAGTATTTGATGCATGAATAGGTTCAGTAACAGATTTTATTCGGTTAATTATATTCAAAAACTTTTTTCATAACTTCATATACAGTTTGATTTAGTTCACTTGGGTTCATATGTTCAATCTACAAATATATACTGCAATAATATATAGTTACATAATTTTCAAAAAAATAAACACAATATATAAAACATGAACAAAAATTATAAATAACTGTCACGTTATAGTTTAGTCAACAAATTAGAAAAAAAAAGTCATGAACCGAACCGAACCAAACCGAACAAAAAAAAAAAGTCATGAACCGAACCGAACCAAACCACTTTTTTTTTGCTGATAACTAGGGGTGGGCAAAAAAACCGTAACCGAAAAAACCGAACCGAACCAAACCGAAATAAATCATATGGTTTGGTTATGGTGTAACCTAAAAACCCATTTGGTTTTCATTCTTGTTAAGAGTTCGGTTTCGGTTTGGTTTGGTTTAAAACCGTAAAACCGAATGGTTTTTTCGGTTTTTATATTTTAGATTAATTTTATATAGCTTTATATTTTTTTGGTTTGGTTTAGATTTATCATTTATCCATTCTTGTTTTTGGTTTAGATTATATTTATNAAAAATGATTTTTTTGAAAAAATATTTATTTATTTATTGTTATTTAAAGTTTTTAAAAACATATTTTTAAAAAATATAATTATTTCAGTAAAGCGACTTTTATAAGTTATTTAAATATTAATTTGATAATTATTTAGTTGTAAATATACTTTAGATTAAACAAATTGTTATAAAGATAGAACAAGTCATTTTTGGTCATTTGGTTTAAAAATGCATCCAAATAAAATATGCAAACACATAAACAAACAAAATTGCATCTAGATGCAATTTCTAGATGCAAAAGCTAAACACATAAACGAACTGCGTCTGGCTGTTGCGTCCAAATACTGCGTCTAGATGCAGTTTCTAGACGCGGCACCCAGATTCACAAACGAACAGGGCCATAGACTAAAACAATGTATGAATGAATATATCATAAATGAAACCACATATGGTCGATGTACGTCATTGCATCTTATACGTGCAATGCTTGAGAAAATGAACAGGTTGGAGCGTAGTGCAAATTCCATGGAACCATGTTTTGAGGCATATTATTCGTGCAAGTAACTTAAGGACTTTGTCTTTTAATGGTTAATCGTTTTTATCCTTTTTAACCAAAACGAGTTAGCTCGATCAATTTATACGATTTTTTCCACTAAGCTTACATATTGAGGAATATCTGAATAAAAATTACGGTGAAATTATGCTTAAGAAATTTTGTATAATTATAACCACAATAATTATTTCGTCAACTAAAGTAACTACCACAATATTTACTAAATTAGTTTGGTTTTAGGCTGTCTTTTTCTTTTCTTGATTCTCTTCGTCCCATAACGACGGCAGAAAATGCGCGCTGTTTCTAGTTACGACGTTAAATATCATACTTCTTTTTACTTCCTAAACATTCTAACCTCTTGTTACTTAACCCCAATATTTCAATAACTATCATTTACACCGCTAAAAAGAGAAGAATTAAAAAGAGATCGTTGCACACAATAAATAGTTCATCCCTCCAGAATTTTTCTTGACAAACAAAAAACTTCTCTCTCCCTGTTCACCCAGGGAGAAGATTTTGATTTTCCTTAATTTCTCGTCACCTTTCTGATATTTTGTTCCAATTTTTTCTTGTAGTATGGAAACAAAATATCAGAATGGTGATCAGTTAATAGAGATAGAGCAAATAAACAAGACCATGAAGAAGAAAAAGTTATCACGTGGGATGCACGTGTTCTCCGTCGTCATGTTCATGCTCCGTCGTCGCCGGAGGAGAAAGACTTTCAACACCGGGTTTTGGCGGCGAGTGGTTGAGTCCGTTCGTAATGTCCATTCCGAAATTACGATAATGCCATCGTCCAAATTTATAAACACAATCGTCCTCCCTCCGGCGACGGAGATAGGCCAAAACGGTGGCGATGATGACGATTCCGGGGATCGTTTATCGGAGGCTGTTGAGGTTTTCACGGCGGCTTCTTCTTCATCATCCTCCGGGATCTCGGGATATGGATCTGCTATGTCTTTACGTGATTTGGATTATCATTATGATGATGATGAAGATGTTGAATATTATAGCGATGTTGAAGGAGGAGATGATATGATCGATGAGAAAGCGGAGGAATTTATCGTGAGATTCTATGAGCAAATGAAAATGCAAAATCAGGTCTATACTGAACGTTGCAAGGCCAAAGGATTAACCAAGGATTAATGATATATATATATATATGATTAAGGTCATTTACATGCATGGAGATGGGATTATGGAAATGTCTCGTGAATTGATTAATTTGGTCAGACGAAGGTTCGATCGATCTTAAGGTTTTCTTGGTCGAGTTTATTTTTGATGTTATAACTTTTTCTTCATCTTTGTTTTGTAATTTGTGAGTGTATTTCAATTAATTAATGAAAAAATAGGAAAAATGAAATATATGTATGTGTGTGGTATTAAATTTTGTTTTTTTGATTCAATACATTATTTGATTTGTGTGTTTAATTATCTCCATTTACTATCAATTGGAAATTAGTTGTATTAACAGCACATTTTGACCCGTTAATTGTAGGGTATTAAATTATTTTCGAAAATTGATATTTCCAACCACAAAAGTCGATGAACATGGACGAAACAATTACCTGCATATATTATATACACAACTAATTAAAAGTGTAAAACTCCATTTCATAGTGAGCGATGGTAACAATTACAAATTTGATTCCATTTCATGAAATACTCATAGAAACGACGGTGACAAATGAAGTCTCCATAGCCAAGAGCTGGATCCTCACCGCACGATCAGCATACCAAGAAGATCCAACGGTGATCATCTCTCTAAACTCCAAGTCCCATCCTCAAGATGATGCAAAAACCGCAACTCTTCAGTTATGCATCAAGACCAAATGCCTTATACTCCAGCTCCTTCACATGAATCAAAACACCAACCTCGAAGAATGCCTTAGTGATCTATTTGACGGTGAGAGATTTGTTTTTGTAGGGATCGGTATTGCGAAAACGGTCACGAGGCTTGACGGGCTGATCAGAGTTATTAAGAAAGTTGATGTTCGTGATTTGGTAAAGGTTAATTATCCTTTAAGTTACGGTGAGAGATCAAGGCTTAGCTTGAAGGCTATGGCTTGTGAGCTGTTGGGTTTTGGTTCGTGGAAACCGAAAAGGGAGTTTTGTCCGAGAGATTTGGCAAAAGAAGTTCTTGATGAAGAGGTGATTAAGTTTTTGTCCGTTGATGCTTATGTTTCTTATGAAATTGGGTTTAAGATGCTTACACGACAAATGCTTTAGAAAAAGTGGTTATATAATGAAGTTTCTAAATTTTTGTATTGAGAAGTTAATGATTTCATAGTTTGAAAAATAAAATAGCCAAATAGGGAAGAGTTATGATTTTGACCATTGAAACGTTTCTAGAATATAGGACAGCAAAGGCCAGGTGGAGAAGCCCATCTGAAGATACGAACCCCCACTTGATCCGATCGAACCATTCACAAACGCGGACAATACATAACAAAACACAAACACTAAGTGGTGATTTATTCTAAGATCCATTTTTACAAAAAGTTGTGAGTATTATTCGATTCAAAACACAAACACAATCATTCTTCCAAACTGATATTTCCCATTCAAAACATTCGATTTCTCCTCCACGCTTTCCTCGTGATCATCACATTCCTTGTCCCGTTCCCGGTTTTATCCGGTTTTCATTGCTGGCTTCTTTTATGTAGAAAACCAAAGAAGGAGCTTTTGTTCCATGTACACAAGAAGATGGAGAAGGCAACACCCACTTACATATTTATACGTGTATAAACTATAAACTATAAATTAAGTAAAAGAGAACCCATCCGGTGCTTTAGTTTGAAGAAACTAATATTAATACTTTTTAACGTATATCGGTGATAAATAACTCTTCATTTTTCTTCTTCTTCGTTTAAAGAAGACTTGACAGTGTTTTCTTTTTTACCTTTCGAGTATTTATTTATTTTATATTTAATTTATCATATGAGATTGATGAAAATCAAGTCTTTATGGCTCCATATATCGAATTTAGGTCGAAAGAGAACGAATTGTAACTCACTGATCATGATCCTAAGAATGTGTAAAGGAATGTGCCTTCAAACAACTAAAAGCACGACTATTAATATCTACAAATGTTGATATTTTTCAAAGACTTTGTAACCCAAAAATCTATACAATTTAAATTCAATACTACAAATTTCTCTAATTTTATTACAAAACAGGTCCTCGTTGTTGGTTTCCTTTTGTTTTATAGAAACACCATAGCTTGATATTGAAGCATTCTTAGAATGGAATTTTCTCTTTAACTCGAAAAACTTTTGCTATTTCAGGTCTATTTTTTTGGACTGTGGATTCTCGTTCATTTGTAAATTTCAAGTATCACTAATTAACCAATCATTTCTCACTTGGGTTAAGTAACTTACACGACAATTAATTATGAACACATACACTTTTCTTGTCACATATCGGCCGAAATAGATTGCAATCAATTTCGTAGACATTTGAAAGCTACAAAAATGTGATAAATTTTATATTTGATCCACGGCCTCCACCTCCTTTTATTAAATTCCCTTATTAATAAATGGCTACTTTATATATTTAAAAAAGCTATCAAAAAAACAATTTGGGTTACATTCAGATAATTTGGGTTAAGGAAGTAAGATGTGGACACTCTTTCAGCGAGTAAAATTTATCGAATAAAAGGATCATCAAATTTTATTTTCGTCTTATTATTGTTTGTAATTTTCTATTTTATGTATTATGTTTATTTATGTAATTTTTTTATTTATATCATTCGTACGTTTGCTGATTAATATAATATAAGTTGATAAAAAAAAAAAAAATGTAGTGAGCAAGTATTGGGCTGCTTTATTTACACTAGGCCTAATCAAAAGCCTGTTAAATTTATAAATAAAGTCAAAAGGTCGGTCAGTATGACTATTAATAAAATCGCGCTACACCTTTTGTAGACGTTGAGATTCAAATTCAAAACTGGCGGCAATTTCGTGATTAATACTAAAGCCCAGGCCCAATATCGTACTTTGTTACCCTTGAACCGTAGCCTCCTCAAGTGGTGACGTCACGTTGTATAAATAACTCGCTCGACTCCAAAACCCTTATTCTCTTTACTCTTTCGCTGAAAATCAAAAATATCCATCGATCAGTTTGATTTTCGTCTCTATCGATTCCTTCAGAATCTACGGTTCTCTCCGGCTGTTTTCTGTTGATTCTTCACCATGTCTCTTAAACCTAGCGCAAGGACTGAGGTTCGAAGGAATAGGTACAAGGTTGCTGTGGACGCCGATGAAGGTCGCCGGAGACGGGAGGATAACATGGTGGAGATTCGGAAGAACAAGAGAGAGGAGAATCTGCAGAAGAAGCGGCGTGAAGGTCTTAATGCTTCCATGGCGTCGGCCACGCAGCAGGGGCAGGATTTCTACTCGTCTATTTCTTCGGAGAAGAGAGTATGTGCTTCGTATTCTACTACTGATTTCGTTGTTTCTCCTTTAGTTTGGGTGTATTAGTTTAGATCTCATGACGATGAATTTTGAATTGTAATCGATAGCTTTGTGGTTCTACTCAAGATGCTTCTGAGTTTCGAATCGAGCTCCTGTGTCATGGTTGTTTGTATATTGGAATTTATACGCATCCTTGGGAAATTTCTCTGTGATTGAGACGGTTTTCTGAAAATTAGATAAGGGTTACTGAAGAACCCTAGTTCAAATCTGCATTTCTGAAGCCTTTCTTTCTATTGCAGTTGGATAATTTACAACAGATGGTTGCTGGAGTTATGTCAGAGGATAGAAATTTACAACTGGAGGCAACGGCTGGCATCCGGAGATTGCTTTCAATTGGTTTGTGATTTTATATTTATGATTATTATGCTTTTGGTGATTTTGGTTTTTGCTTATATTGGTTGTTTTTGCAGAACGCAATCCTCCCATCAATGAAGTTGTTCAATCTGGTGTTGTTCCTCGTATTGTGCAATTTCTCTCCAGGGATGACTTCTCCAAACTTCAGGTGAGCCTGCATTTTTCATATTGATGTGTTTCGATTCATATCGATGCTGATTTGTTTTTGCTGTTTTGTACTACTATAGTTTGAGGCAGCTTGGGCGCTCACAAATATTGCTTCAGGGACATCTGAGGACACTAAGGTCATTATTGATTGTGGCGCTGTCCCTTCATTCGTCCGACTTCTCAGTTCTCCCAGCGAGGAAGTCCGAGAACAGGTATCAGTTTAGATTCACTATTGATTGTTTATATTGTTGCCAAATAAAACTGTTAGATCAAATTGTCAATTAGATGACTCAGTTGGGGACCTATTTTACCATCCTGATTACAGGCTGTTTGGGCGTTGGGAAACGTCTCTGGCGACTCACCAAAATGCCGTGATTTTGTCCTAAGTTTCGACCCCATGATGCCTCTTCTGGCTCAATTCAACGAGCATTCAAAGCTCACCCTGCTGAGAAATGCTACATGGACATTATCAAACTTCTGCAGAGGGAAGCCGCCGCCTGCAGTTGAGCAGGTTTCCTTTTCACACACCAATTGAAGTGTTTTAAGGCTCTTCATAACCGTTTCTTGATCTGAGAATGTTTCATTGCATTTGTTGAGCAGACAGTAGCAGCTTTACCAGTTCTTGAGCGCCTGTTGCATTCAACCGATGAAGAAGTTCTCACAGATGCATGCTGGGCTCTCTCATATCTCTCCGACGGTGACAACCACAAAATACAAACCGTTATCAACGCAGGTGTTATCCCTCGCCTAGTTCAACTCTTAGCGTAAGTATCTTTCTCTCTATCAGCAAAGCGCATATACTTTATCTGATCTAGTCTTCTTTGTCTTCTTAGTCATCCATCCCCGGCAGTTCTGATTCCAGCTCTCCGTACCATTGGTAATATTGTAACCGGAGATGATATGATGACTCAGGTGCCCATATTATTATCCATCAAATCTCTAACATATATAACGTCTGCTATGGCTTTGAAGTTTGAACTAAATCATCTTTGTAACAGGAGGTTCTTGACCATCAAGCCCTGCCTGGTCTCTTTAACATTTTGACACACACATACAAGAAGAGTATCAAGAAGGAAACTTGCTGGACTATCTCTAACATTACAGCTGGAAACACAAGTCAGATACGAGTGAGTTTATATTATATCATCAACAAGTTGGTTTCCAGACATTATTTTTTTCATTTGCAAAAATATAGTTAACACTGAAACTTTTTTTTTAATGCAGGAAGTGATTGAAGCAGGCATTTTTCAGCCTCTGATTCACATGCTTCAAAACGCGGAATTCGAAATTAAAAAAGAAGCTGTTTGGGCAATCTCTAATGCAACTTCTGGGGGCAATCTTGAACAAATCAAGTAAAAAAGAAACAACTAATCTCTCCTTTTTTAGTCTTTAAAAACTTGAGTTGTTGAAACTGAAATCCTAATAATTCCTTGCAGGTTTCTTGTGGACCAAGGATGCATTAAACCGCTGTGTGATCTCCTCGCATGTCCCGATCCAAGGGTCATCACAGTGACATTGGAAGGTCTAGAGAACATTCTCAAAGTAGGTAAAGCCGAGATGGATCTAGGCAACACAGGAGACTATAATCTCTACGCACAGATGATTGAGGACGCAGAAGGTTTGGAGAAGATCGAGAATCTTCAGAGTCACGACAATACTGAAATTTACGAGAAAGCTGTCCAAATGCTCGAGTCGTATTGGGCCGAAGAAGACGATGTTGAAAATGACGTTGCTCCGGAGAATTCTCAATCTGCCGGTTTCCAATTCGGAAACCAAAGTGGCAATGCTCCTCCTCCTCCCGGTGGATTCAACTTTGGTTGAAGGTAATGCGGAGTCGAACAGATTCTAAGTTGCTTTTTGGTCAAGCTACATAACCTTTAAATTTTAAGCTTGGCGTTATTGTTGACGAAGAACAAACATCTCTCGGTCATTTCTTAAATTTGTAGGTGTTTCTTTTTTCCGTCACGTTTTGGTTTATTTTTTTTAAAAAAATTGAGTAATTTTTGTTTTTCCATTGAAGGCTAAAATTAAACAAAAATAAAAATTACTCACTTTATGCAATATTAACATCTGTTATGTCTGTCTAATACAGACAGTATTAATGTCGCGTACTAAATTGCTAGATTGGTTTAATAAAGGGTTGTTCTGCAATTTTAATAGATCAAGATTAATTTTGCATTAGTTCAGTAATCTGAGTTTTTTTTTTTTTTTTGCATTTTGCCCGAACGTAGTAATGCAAGTTAAAGCATTATTTTGCTTTCTGGATTAAGATGGACAAATCTGGGGACACCGAGTAGCTTCTAGCTATTCTAAATCCGCCACGTCATTACCAACGAGGCAGTGCATCGACAAGTGTCACGACCAGTCTCACACTTCAAAAAGCTCTCTCTCTCTCCTTCGACTTGGAGATTATAACAATCACACAACTAGTTTCTTAATCAGCGAGAAACGCAGAAAACATTGTGAAGAAGATGATGATGCAATCCCGATTATTAGCGTTTGCTTCAGCGGCGCGTTCCCACGTTGGTTAGCGTTTGGATCATCAACGTCTGGCCCAACCGCTGATCCAGAGCTTCATTCCGGTAACGATGGAGCTGATCCAGCTATTTATCCGAGAGACCCTGAAGTAAAAATTCCCGGTTTCACATTTACTTTTCGGTTTAATTCTCGTTTATCTTCTACACTTTAGTTGGTTTAGAAATTCAAAGTATTGACTGTATTGTGGTCTTATTCGGTTTACAGTTTTTAAGTGAAGCTAAAACCTGATGTCATGTAATTATTAAGTTACTAACTAATAAATACATGTTATCTATTTTAATACTATACACTTACAGGTTTTCTGAGAGACTTGTTCTGAGAATCATTAAATAATCGTAAAGAGGATCATTAACATCTTCTTCTTCATTTTCTGAGAGACTTGTTCTGAGAAATTCTTAGAAAGAGAAATGGAGAAACTGGTAAATGGAAATAATTGCTTGGAGACGTAGTTAAGGCATTTGCATGTGTATATTGAAATTTATGACAAGCAAAGGCCTTAACTACGTCTTCATTTTTAATGTTTCTTCATTTCAATGTTGCAGGTACAAACTACAGAGGAAGATAAGCTTCGTTGATCTTTGATTCCAAAGGTAAATTTAGATAATGAAAAACTAAGGTACTTTTGATTTGATTGGAAACATGGAGATTTTAGAGAGTGAGTGAATAGTAATCAAGGTTTCGACATAGCGCGCTGAGCAGATCCCCAAGAGTAAATATCAGAACCGGCGTTTCCATTAGTGAGGAGGTTTTGATGAGGAAGTCCATTAAAGGACGAGATCTTCCGTTCTGGTGGTAGTATTGCTGGTGGTTTGACATAGAAGCGGCGGTTTCATCATCATCCATAGGAAGAAGATCGAAAACAGCATTCATGAAAGACGCAGCCATGATAACAACAGGACCAGAGGCGATTAACCCACCAACCGACAACTTGTCCTTGTGGTCCAGCTAAGTAAATGGTTAAACCGGCTATACCAAGCGGTGCTGGTGGTGGCAAGATTGAACCAAGCAATGAGAGAATCTCGAAACGCCTGATGAAGCTGGTTGCCTTAAAGTCACATTAGTGACACAACCATTGGCACTTAATATACAGAGACCTCTCTGTTTCCTTGTTGCGAAATCAGATAAAGTCTCGCATATGTCACAACCTGAGGTTATCTCAACGGAGTTAACTCTCAGCGCGTTTGGACTGCCGTGAGTCACGATGATTGGTGGTTTTGGTTTGTTTTTGGAGCCAGCGGGTCGACCTCGTGGCCTCTTAGCCATCTCTCCTTCAACTGATGAAACCGGTTGGGCAGCTTTCGGTAATGCTTTCAGGTTGTTGTTATTACCTCTCTCAGTTGCTTCTCATTGGAACTGGCTTAGATCCTACAGAGGTTGGAGTTAGTGCTGTGCCTCCAGCCATTTGTTAATGAGAAATGTTAGATTTATTTCAACTAGAAATTTTGTGAGTTTTAAGAAAGAGATTTTGATGAATTATTATAAGGTAGAGACACCAAAAGAATGATTGTGTAGAGTAGGAGGAGATGGTTAAGTTGTCACCAAATTTGTGATTAATAATTAACAAATTATTCAACAGATGATTCATGACAATTGTCTTCTTTAACAGAGAGATTGATTCAGTTTAAAGTTTTAAAATCTTGTAGCTATTTACAACCAAATCTTAAAAAAATATTGGAACAAAATCTAATTAAATACTAGTAAGAGTTGGAGAAGGAAAAAAATGAATTAAAATAGTTTTTCACATGAATTAAAATAGTTCTTCACATGGGCCTAAAAATTAGGGTTTGTTCTTTCTCATCTAAATCATTGTTTTTCCTCAATCTTAATTATCAGTCTTTTTAATTCAGGAAATGCTTATTTTTGGTGGAGTATGCATCCCGAGAACCGTTCATGAACTAATAGCACATCTTGCATGCCGTCTTGCACTCTGGGATGATAGGTATATTGTGTGCGTTTGATCTAGATTTATTTCTTTAGCAAGATATATGAGAACCTTTTTCATCATGTGGATCTAGTCACTAATATCGATAACCTCTATTGCAGGCTATTCCGGAAATATATATTCGGTGCAGCCGATGAAGTTGAGTTGATGTTTATGAACAGGTATTTCAACTTGAGCCTTTTTCTTATCTTTGGTCTTTTCTTTCGAAGCCACTCCTTGACATATGCCTGATAGAGAATTACAATATATCAGGAGAATGTACGAGGATCTGAATCTCTTCAGTACAATCTTGAATCAAGAAATCAGAACTCAGGTAAAGCTTTCTTGTTTGACTACGATGGACAAGATCCGCTAATTTTGGTTTTGTGATTTCTGCTTGTTCATCAATTTTTTGTCTTTTGATATCTTTGTATCAGGTCATACCGGTGAAATGGTCGCTTCACGCTATAGAAGAGATTGTGTTTGAGCTTCTTCAGCAATTAAAAGGCAATACAACAAAAGAGTTGCTAGAAGGAATAAAGAAGAGCACACGCGATATGATCAATGAACAAGAAGACGTCTGTGGTCGCTTATTCACCATCCAAGACGTTATGCAAAACACAGTTCGAGCATGCATGGTTACAGGTAGAGAATACTTCACATTCAGATGATGCTAACATAAGTACATAACTCTCCAAGTCTTCTTAATTTTTTTTTTATTTGAACGTTTGATTAGGACCGGAGCCTCACGGTTACACACAATGACACAACCTAGGAATCTTTGGAGGAGTGGGTCTATTGCTTACAATAGTGACTGGTCTATTTGGAATCAACGTAGATGGCATACCAGGAGCTCAAGATTCTCCACAAGCGTTTGCGGTTTTCTCAGCCATTCTTTTCTTTGCGGGTTTCGTGCTTGTGGCTGCGGCTTTGCTTTACCTTGGACTGAAGGAGCCAAAGATAGAAGAGAATGTAGAGATTAGAAAACAAGAGCTCGAAGAATTGGTCAAGAAGTTTCAACGAGAAGCTGAGTCTCATGCTCAAGTCTGCAAAAAAGTTCCGCAGAACATAGAACGTACGGCTAGTAATAGTAGATTGATAGTCCATGATCCTAATGGTTACGTTCTCATCGAATGAAATTAAAGCAGCAGAGAAAAATTGAGTCTTGATTCAATCTTGTGACATAATCATGATGACCCTTGTAGTTCATGAGCTGTCAAGAACCTCAAGTGTACCCCCACTCTGACTTTATAAATGATCGAAATCCATAATCGTGTATTAAAACTAAAACAACCATGTGCTTCAAAGAGGTTTATTAATTTAGTTTTGGTAACAAAATAAGCTTAATTCCAAATAAAAAAGATAGTATTAAACTAAAAGAAGACGCGCTCATTCATCAGAGCGTAGTAGCAAGAACCTTCTCAACTTTATAACTTGAGGGAACTTTAACCAAATCATCGAACCACTCAACTTTCCCCCAAATTTCACTAGTGTTACGCCTTTCAAGCGCAATCTCTGCGCACCAAATCTTCGTGTAAAAACGAGGCCAAACAGTTTCATTCCAGAAAACCACCATCTTTCCACCGTAATCACCCAATCTAATATAACGAGGGATCTTAGGTAGTCCTACCAAACCCTGCAAATCTCTCCACAGTCTTGCCTCAGTATCATACCATTTGAACACTCCATAAGAAGCAGAGTACAAAACGTTCCCTATCACGCAACAAGCAGGCGAATCCATACACCCACCTAGCATCAGTTTCCCAACCATGTCCCATTTACCTTCCTTGGAATCGTAAGGAGTCATGTACCACCCATGTTCCTTGGAATCGTAAGTCACCACGTGGAACTTTCCGTCAATAGATGCAGTTTCTTTTTCAATTCTATCTTTTATCTCGCTGGGCAGAAGATCCCAAATTTGGGTTTTTGTATCGAAAACCTGGAACGAGTTCTTGAAATTGGAATCGACATCTTTGTATCTACCTGCTACATATATCTTGTGATCAAGGACGCTGGCAGAAAGTGAAGAGAGTTCAACCCGCAAGCTTGGAGCCTCGCTCCACGTGTGAGACGTGCAATCCAGTATCGCGACTCTAGAGAAGGTGAAAAGGAACATGTTTTCAACAATATTGTAGATCTTAGAACCTACAGCCACCAGACTCCTAAAGTTCGCACAAGGAGAACTCGGAATTGGGACTCTAGCCAAAGCGTACCCACTTCTTGATATGGTTTCATTGCTTTGGGTTTTACCTGGTTTCCGGCAGAGTGTGAACCAGAGAGGCTTATTACCAAAACTTTGTAAGCACACATAGAGACAAATCTCTGTGAGGCCCAAGAGTGACCGGACCTTGTAAAGCTCCGGTGAAGAAATGAGTGATCGAAAGCTCTTGGAGACGAGGGAGAGAGTCGGATAGTACAATCTTGAGACGCGTGCGACGCAGATCAATGCCAAATCATAGGGAAGCGACGGAATAGGGGTAGTTGGCGGCGTCGGCGTAGTCCATTGCGGCGTCGGCGTCGTCCACGTCCATTTCGGCGTCGGCGTCGGCGTCGGCGTCCACCATGGCGGCGTCTTCGTCTGCGACGGCTCCCTCTTCCTCTTCCTCCCTTTTTTTTCCCGGTACGACATTGACGGGATTGACGCCGAAATCGCTTTAGGTTGAGTTTTCTGTATACCAACAACACATTAGGTTAGAAACAGTTGGGCTTTTATGGGCTGTAACTTTTAAAAGTAGTTAGATAGTTAAATGGGCCTTACAAAATTGCATTTTATTAAAAATGATGTGAACATTTCTCTATAAATGTGAATTTTCCGAGTCAGTACATTATTATTAAAACCAATGTATAGACGAAGTGCAGCGTGCCATAAGAAAATTCTTAACTAAGTCATGAATGTCCTATCCCATTTTGTTAAGTCAGTACATTATTAGTTAATAATTTTCTTATGGTACGATGCACTTAGTTCTATGGGTAGAGCGTGCTGTCTGGGCCACTACGACAGGTTCGGCGAGCACGCTCTATCCATGGAACCAACTACAGCGTGCCATAAAAAAATTCTTAACTAAGTCATGAATGTCTCTATCCCATCTCACCTACCAAGCTGTCATGGTTCTACGATCTAGGCTCGCTTTAAACCCAATAACTCATTTCACTAATCCATGTTAAATATTTTCTAAATACTCATTTATTTAATAAAGTGAAGAATATTTGAAATATTTTACTTTACACTTGTGTATACATCTTTCCCAGCTTAAATCAATATCTATTACTCTTTTTCACCACAATGTCTTTCGCCATTTTCCAATATGCGCTTGATTGCCTCCCATCATATTCTCGTAACTGATTAGATTTTGGATTAATTCTCAACCGATTTTAGAATTATTTTCACATTTTCATCTTACACTCTATTCTGTTCAAATTCAGTTACATGATCGTATTTTTAACTTGAGTATCAATGAATCTTAGGAGAGATAACCAATTGTTATCATGAAATTTTCCTAACTGTGTTGTGGTCTATGTAGAATTTGCTTCTCCGAAATCAAAATTTCATCTTTGGGGCCATTTGTATCCACATAAAATTGGATTTTGCAGTCGAATCTTCTACTCTAACATGACTGTGGGAAGAAACTAAATTTCTTATATATTTTCAATATTTATAATATATTGTGAATCTACACATAATATTTATAACTAAAATTTGTAAATTTTATGTGTTTTTGAAAAAATAAGCTCTTCTCATTTCCCATTTAAAAATTCTTCAATTTTATATATAAAAATACAAAAGAAACTTTATAAATTGTTTTCTTATTGCAAATGGCATTCAAATATTTATTTTTTATAATTCTTTTCTTATTTTGATTAATTTTTTTGTGTTTTATTTTTACTATTTCGTTTTTAATTGCATTTTATGTTTTTTGAAATTTTATTATTTAAATATAATGCTAAAAATATGTGAAGTAATTAATTCATTAACATTTGTTTTTATTACAATAAAATATGGATTAAATGAATAATTTAAATAGACTTTAATGTAAAAATTGTTTTATTTTGTTTAGGTAGACACCCTAGATGGAGAGAGAACTCTCCCATTATACATAAGTTATAATGAAAATAGAGAAATACCCTCAAATAGCACAAAAAAAAATTTTGTTTCAAAACTAGCACCCTAAATTTAAAATACCAAAAATAGCACAAATAATTATTTAAAAATACTTATTTACCAAAAAATAAATTTAAAATAGAATTAAACATTATGTTTGGGTTCACTATTTCCAATTTAGGATTTAGTTTTTTTCCATTAGAAAATGATTATAAATCATTTTGGTATTAAATTTATGCTAATATTGTCAAAATTGGTGGTATATTTGTAATTTTCACCATTGGATGCTAAATTTGAGAATATTTAGTTTTTTATGTTATTTTGTAGAATTGTCCATGAAAATATTTTCAATATTTTATATAATTTTATATAAAATATAAAAAAATTCGGGCTCCATCTTTTCAAAAGAACATCGTAAATTTATACAATTAGTGTAAATTGGTGTTATAAATTGTATCGATCAGTTTATAAATTGGTGTTATAAATTTATCGTCTGATGAAGCTACTTGCGAATACTCATAAACTGATCGATACAATGTTTTCATAACCGGACCGGTCCGGCCGGTCGAACCGGTCCGACCGGTAGTCGTTGAATAAGCCGGTTCTGAGTGGGGTTGAAACTCAGACTAGGGTAAAACCGGCCAAAAATTGCCAAAACCGGTGACCCGGTCCGATCATCTAAACCCGGTTCTTTAAATTTTTTTTGTTTTTTTTTCACTTTGTGCTCTGTTTTAAGTTTCTATAACAGAGCTTCTGTGCTTTTTGTTTTTCGGGAACAAAAGAAAATTATTTCCATAATACCCTCTTCTTACTATATACTATTCGAATTGGTGGAGAGAGCAATAAATTAATTCCATAATACTCTCTCCTTGCTGTATGTAACTACGAAATGAATGGAGAAAGCAATAAATTATTTCTATAATATTCTCTTTTTGCTATATATATAATTACTAAATCGGTGGAGAGAACAATTATATAAACAATCATTGCATTTATAACTACTCATGCTAATTCTTTTCAAATCAAAGAAAAACCTTTAACAAAAAAAAAAATCTCTTTAAATTTAGAGTAATTGCAACAACTAGTATTAATTAACATCAAAATTAATTCCCTTTTTTTTACCACTATTCACATACACTATTTACAATAAAAAGTTTATCCTACCCCTAACATTTCTAATTAATTACACTTAATATTTTCTCTTTCATCATTCAATATTCCTCACTATTCCTCAACGGAAATGAAAGAAGAACCCGAAGAAAGAGAAGAAGAAGAGAGAAGAAAGAGAAGAAGAAGAAGAAGAAGTGGAAGAAGAAAAAGTAGAAGAAGAAGAGGAAGAAGAAAAAGTAGAAGAAGGAAGAAGAAAGAAGAAGAAGAGAAGACCGGCGGCGGATAACACCGATAACACATGCGGCGATAACACCGGCGGGGATAATACCGATGATGTGCGATAACACCGGCGGACGACGATAACACCGGCGATGCTAACTGGATTAACGCGATAATTTTTGGTATGATAACTGGATTAACATGAAAATTTCATAAAAAATGAACATGATAACTGGTTTAACATGACAATGTTAACGATACTAACTATATGTTAACGATGCTAACAATGATAACTTGATTAACATGACAATGTTAACGATACCAATTATATGTTAACGATGCTAACAATGATAACTTGTTTAACATGCAAATGTTAATAATGCTAACAATATGTGTTTTCCGGTAATGAACAGTGATCGTCGATTTTTGATGAATAATACCGCCGACCTTTTGATGAACAGTATTACCGGAATATGCTGTCAGAAAATGAGTTTCAAAGCAATGGTATTTTTGTAAATATTAAAAAGCACAAAGGATATTTTGGGTTTTTCATTTTTTTATCTTTCTTATTTTCTTAAATTACAAAAAGTTAATATCACTCACCTAATTAATTGGTAAACTTATAATATACACCTAACTCACTCTTAAATTTATCTAGTTTTATAATTTTTCTTTTAGTTGATAAGATGAATATGTGGGAGGGTTTTAAAAGTATTGATTATTGAATAAGAAGATTTTATTATCTGTTAAGCTAACTATATTTTTAACCTGCTTTATAAATAATATATAACAATTTTTTTGATTTTGATTTTGTTTTTCGTTTTGTTATGTGTTTATTCACGGAAAGATAGCTAAGCAACAATTAATTTTATTTTATCATGTTACTAATGTTTTTTGTAAAACATGTTATCAATTCTTTTATATATATTTAACTAAAGTTGAAAATTTAGAAAACCCGGTCCAACCGGTTTGACCGGTCCGACCAGTCACCCAGTGACGATGGCGAGTCGGTGTCCGGTTCGGTTATCAAAACATTGTACTTATATCAATTTCTCAGTCTGAAAATTGTTTACAAATTATGGGTAAGTAATCAAAACGGAGCCATTGGTGATGGATCTTAGAAAATTGATACAGATTAGCAAAACCTATGTAACGCACGGATCCACACAAAATTCAATTAATTACTCTAACTTTAGTTAAAAGAAATCCATTTGATTGGTTTAAAGTGAATAATTAAATGCTGTTAATTAATGTTTCAAGCAAAAAAAAGATTTTCTTATTTCTTGTGCTTATAGAGAAAATTTCTTATAAAAAAAAACAGAAGGAGTATATATATATATATATATATATTTATTTATTACATCAAAGATGATATTTTTTAATATTAAAAAAATACCTCATTTTAGATAAAAATAAATAAATAAATAATTATATATATTACATCAAAGATGATATCTTTTAATATTAAAAAAAAATGTACCTCATGGGTCTCAAAATCTAGTAAGCATGAAAGATCATACGGCAACACACAAACTGATCAATGAACAAGAAGACGTCTGTGGTCGCTTATTCACCATCCAAGACGTTATGCAAAACACAGTTCGAGCATGGTTACAGGTAGAGAATACTTCACATTCAGATGATGCTAACATAAGTACATAACTCTCCAAGTCTTCTTAATTTTTTTTTTATTTGAACGTTTGATTAGGACCTGTGAAGTGATAACTTGGTGAGCAAGCACATTTGAAAAGAGTCAAACAAGACTTGCTGAAGACTAATCACGGTTGGTGTAAACTAAACCAAGGTTGGGTTACTTATTGGGACCACATTGCAAAGGGAACTGAAAGTTGCAAGAAACAACCCAACAACGTCTCTTTTCTGCTTTAAGAACATTCTGTGTGCTTGTGCCCAAAAAGGAAAGCCATGTTTGGCTGCATCAGTTGTTGTTACAAGACTGCATCTATGGCGATTGAAGAAACACTTTTGGCGATTGGCGTTTTGCACATGAACCCTAGTTTGTTGCACTATAAATTAGGTGCTTATGGTTTAGAGAGAGTAAGAGACTAGAGAATCACATTTTAGTGAGAGGAGAGAAAACTTCTAAGAATAAGCTTGTTCTGAGTTTTCTCTAGCACATGAAGTGGTACAGAGTGAGTCTAAGTACTAGTGAAGGGTATTAGGCGGATCACTTGTAGCTTCTTGTTGTAATCACTATACTGATTCTAGTGGATTCCGAGGAGAGCCTCGGCGAGACGTAGCGACCCTCATTAACGGGCGTGAACTCGTTAAATCTGGTGTGTGCTCTTGTTTTATCTTATGTAGTACACTCTGTTTTTACTGTTCATCATCTTCTTCGTGCAACACCTTCAGATCTCGGTTTGTTGGGTCTTTTCCTGGAGAAAGTCGACTCCTTTCAGGGTCTAGGAGTCCTAACAGAGTGGTATCAGAGCCATGTTCGTAGTTTGTGGTTTTGTAGAGTTACCTCAAGCTTTGAATCATGTCTTCGGCGAGAGTGGAGGTTGAGAAGTTTGATGGACGTGGGGATTACACTATGTGGAGAGAGAAGCTTGAAGCTCAACTGGATATTCTCAGTTTGAGTATAGCTCTCAAGGAAACGAAGGTCAGTGATGAAGAATCCTCAATGCAACAGGAAGGAGAAGACACGGGTGAAGGAGACAAAGAAAAATTGGAAAAGCTTGAAGCTTTAGAGGAAAAGAAGAAGAAAGCAAGGAGTGCTATAGTTCTGAGTCTCACATATAGGGTTCTGAGGAAGGTCAAGAAAGAGAAGACTGCAGCTTCTATGTTGAACGCTTTGGACAAGCGGTACATGTCTAAATCTCTTCCGAACCGGATCTATCTGAAGCAGAAGTTTTACAGCTTCAAGATGTCTGAAAATCTGTCTGTTGAAGGTAACATTGATGAGTTCTTTCATATTGTTGCAGATTTAGAGAACATGGATATTATTATTGAGGATGAGGATCAAGCAATCCTTCTGCTGATGTCGCTTCCTAAGGTGTTTGACCAGTTGAAAGATACTCTGAGATATAGCTCAGGAAAAGCTATATTAACTCTAGATGAAGTTGTAGCAGCCATTTACTCAAATGAGTTGGAACTTGGCTCAGAAAGGAAGAGTATAAAGGGTCAGACTGAAGGTCTTTATGTGAAAGAGAAGAATGAGACCAGGGGAAGAAGCGAACACAGGGACAAAGGAAACAAGACCAAGAGATCTAAGTCTAAGAGTAAACGAGGGTGTTGGATCTGCGGTGAAGATGGCCATTTTAAGGTTTCTTGTCCGAGCAAGAACAAGGCTCAGTACAAGCCAAGTTATGGGAGCAGTAAAGGAGAATCCTCAGGAGGAAATGGGAACTTAGCTGAAACAGCTGGGTTGTATGTGTCTGAAGCTCTGTCCTCAACAAATATTCATCTCGAAGATGAATGGATTATGGACACATGATGTAGCTATCACATGACCTATAAAAAAACATGGTCTGAGGAGCTAGATGAAGATGCATGGGGTTCTGTCCGTATGGGTAACAAGATAGTGTCTAAGGTTAAAGGTATCCGTTATTAACAATTAATTTTATTTTTATCAGGTTACTAATGTTTTTTGTAAAACATGTTATCAATTCTTTTCGGTTCGACCGGTCCGACCAGTCATCCAGTGACGATGGCGAGTCGGTGTACGGTCCGGTTATCAAAACATTGTACTTATATCAATTTATCAGTCTGAAAATCGTTTACAAGTTATGGGTAAAGTAATCAAAACGGAGCAATTGGTGATGGATCTTAGAAAATTGATACAGATCAGCAAAACCCATGTAACACACGGATCCATATATATATATATATATATATATATATATTACATCAAAGATGATATCTTTTAATATTAAAAAAATATACCTCATTTTAGATAAAACAAACAAATAAATAATTATATATATATATATATATATATTACATCAAAGATGATATCTTTTAATATTAAAAAAATATACCTCATGGGTCTCAAAATCTAGTAAGCATGAAAGATCATACGGCAACACACAAACTGAGAATTTCTCTAAATTTGGGGAAAAAAAAATTGTATAAAACATTCCACACCCGTGTGACAAAAGCTGCCATAACTTGGTGGTCAAATAAGGTATATTTTAAAAAAAACATTCCACACCCGTGCTGACAAAAGCTTTTTTCATATGGAGAGGCATTGTACCCTTAATATTACCAATGCCTCATCGGAGAAATGTATGGGTTGATCCGTACTCTGGAAACTATAATAAAACCCAAATCAAAGTTTGTTCATAAGAGTTTAAACGTAATCACAGAGAAATGATTCTCCTTTTGTTTTTATCTCTTTACAGTGCAAATATTGGAAATGTCAACGTTTGTTCCACAAAGAATTCAGGCTAACCATTTTATACATTTCACAAATGATAAGAATAACAATAAAATAGATAGTGAAAGGTGTACATAGTATACAGAGTGTGTTTACACTTGACACGGTGGGCGAGTGACAGCTATTCCACACTCTGTGTGTATATGTGAGTGGTTTTTCCACGTATCATTTCCTTTTTAACTTCTTCCACAACTCTGCAAATAAAAGAATTTTTGAAGTTGAACCCCTGTCCATTACATTTTTTGCTTCTAATTCCCTCTGAATCTTCTTACAGAGAAAGGGAGAAATGAAAAAGGTGAGAGAAAAGGTAATGAGCCGAAACAAGAACCACAAGTCACAACCAAAAAAGTTGTTGTTAAGCAAAAACATTCAAAGGCTCTTTCTTTTCTCGATTGCTTCTCTGAGTTTTTGGAGTTCACTGCGCCAGACTTCTTTAGGATCTAAGTTTTCAACTTCTTCAATGTTCTTTTCTACCTTGTCGCGAGCTTCTTCTAACTCCTTGAGCTTCTCCTTACTGTAGCTTGAAGTAGGCACCATCCAACAGGAAGTTATAATAATCTCTTAAGCCTCTGTATTTTTCTCTCAACTCCGCATCAAGCTCGGCTAAACACCTCTCTTGGTCCAATCTGAATTTTCCAAGGAAAACGTCTGACACCAAAGCGATTTTCAAATTGAGCCTTCTTGAGGCATCTTTCAGCTCCTCCAACTTACGTTCCTGTAAAAACGACAACAAACGATACTTGGTTTAGTGTTAAGAAACGACAACAATATGTAATGAATGAAAAATAAGAAATTTACCTTTCTCGCTATATAGACTTTATGCCTCGAGTCATAGAACTCTTCAATGATTTGCTGTGGACTTTCATATCTCTGAATCTGATCATCTTGGTTAAACAAATGCATATTGCTGGTCCCAAACGAACTTGTGAGTTTAAGTTGACGTTTCTCAGCAAACAACTCTTCATCAGTCGTCGGTATGTTTGCTTTCTTCAATTTTATCTGGAACATTACAGTTGTACCATCGCTTTTGTCCAAATAGTTCTGCAAAAAGAAAAAACAGAGAAGATTACAACAAAACACATAAAACTTGTTTTCTACCTAGATAAGAGCAGACTTTTCTTTTGCTTTATCCAAGAAAGCTTTATAGTTATGAGTCCACACTTTGATGGGTAGTTCCGTGACGAGACGGGTTTTGTCATCAACAACCTCCAATTGATCAGCCGTTGTGTACAGAGCTGTGCTTAGAGATACGGAGTCCATAAGCGGTGTATCCCAATTAACCATTATGGTCCCAAATTACTATAAAATCATCCGATTCATAAAGAATTACAACAATTTTTCAATAAAAAAAACATACTTAATTACACAAGTGTATTGTATATTAAAAAATAATTCACATTTTATATGACTTTGATAAAAAGAGCATGTGCACTAAATGTGCACTAAGAGTCTAAAGCAACATGTGTTCCTTCATCATAACAACAATTGATTGTCTCCATATTCACAAAACTACAATACATGCATATTTAAAATTTTATACAAATTATAATCTAAAATTCCAAATCATACTTCATTTTCCTTAAAATTGATAAATTTGCCAATTATTTGAGTTTCGTTTGTAATTTAATCTAAATCACCAATCAAACTAACTCTAATATTAGATGAAACAAAATTATGATGAAAAAAATACTTAACAATTAGCAAATAACAATTGATTATGTGGTTGTTGTGAAAAGAAGGAAAAATGAGTTGAGTCCTTCATTTTCTTAAAAAAAATTGGGTCCATAGGCGAATGTTTATTTTTTTTGTTCATAGGCACGGCCCTGGTTGTGTACCTATCGCCGGACTTGTGTTTGACAATAGTTCCATTGAAACCTTGATACCACAGATCCATGGGCAATGTCTGGCCACCATCGAGTAGACGCTCTAAATTGGAAATAACATCTGTGATTTTATATTTTGGAATGAAAGTACTTCAGCCACTTCCAATCCCTTCACAGCCATTCACGAGTATGGTGGGAATAATGGGATATCACCTACAAACAGTAACAGATTAAGTTAAGCTAGTATTCCAAGGAAAAATAAATGTAACAGATGAGAAAAGCATTAACAGATTAAGATAATCTAGTATTAGAAAGATAAAAAATTACCGTCGGGGCTCTATATTCTTCCCGTGTTCATCTTGTAAGCTATCACTGAAGGCATACTCATCGTCCTCCTTGGGAAATAAGACCCTTGTTTCTGGAGAAAGTTTAGTGCGAAGATATCTTGCTTTGGCACAATCTTTTCCACCCTATATGTCCACAGCCATGTTCAGATACGAGCGTAGATAAACGAGATGAGGAATACTTGCTCCATTAGCTATACATACCTTATTCCGTTTACCAAATTGACCAAGGGATTGAAGCAGTGGCATGTTGTTACTGCCAACATGATCATGCGCCATCTTGATGGTCATACTGTTGAGGAATTGGTCACTGTGATAATAAACAGATTGCTCCAATACAAGAGCAGATACTTGGGAGACCTTGATCTCCTTGTTGGAAGTCCTGTTAAGCAAGCAGTGAAATATCTTTCGCTCTACAGGTTTGAAACCGTCAATCATTGAGGGTATTGAGCGTTGCATATCTGCTATGAAGAATGGTACAAGGTCCTTTTTAATGAAATCTGTGAACGTAATTTGTCCTGCTTCAGTCTCGTGATGATGAGATTCAGACTGCACGGGAAAAATAATGACATCAGGAAGAGCAAATATAATGAGCAAAGAACATATATATCTTAACTATCCTCCTTACATCAAAGTTACTAATCAACTGTTTTCGGTCTTCACTATTCTTGTTAAAAGCACAATCGATCGCTTTTCCATTGTCATTTTCGTCCCAAACAAAATCCCTTTTGTGATCAACAATGTGAGTGAAGTATTCGCGGCCTTCCTCACGGGTATGTGTTCCCAACCCCTGATAAGGCATACAAAATGTTAGTATACAGAGCACTTTTCCAAAAGTTCTCTCTGTTAATAGAAAGCAAACCTTGTAGTATCTTGTCTCCCATTCAGATAATTTATCCGCATGTTGGTTTTTCCATTTCTTGTACTCAACCATTGAGTACAATGACTTGGCTCCATCTTCTTTCAGGGACGTAACCTGAGTATAATATGTTTAGGAAGGGCAGTTGTTTTGTCTACTATGCCAATCACACTAGAAGAATAGTTTAATTACCTTCACAATGGGTGTCCTAAACTCACTTAGGAAAGGGGGCTTGACCTTTAACAATTCGGGCCAGTGATGGTGAAAGAAATTGATCAAGAGCCCCTTGATATGGGCACCATCCTCATCTTGATCCGTCAAGATCATGACATATTTATATCTCAGCGAATGGGTTGTAGTACAGCTCTCGTCCTTTAATCCAATAATACTTCTTATGTTCTGAAGTTCTCTGTTTTTGTTGATCGTGTGCTTTTTCGCTTTCCTCACATTATATAACTTTCCTTGCAGAGGATAAACACCATATTTTTCTTTTTCTGACTCGTCCAAAGCAGCGATCCCAGCCATCTGAACATTAAGGAAGAGTAAGAAATTTAGATATTCTAGTTATTTTTCCCAATAGAGAAGCTTGATGAGAAACTTACTACGAGATATTTCGCAGAGTCTCCTTCAGTTATTATCAACGTACAATCATGTTTCTCTAGAGACTCCGTGGAGGCATCATGCAATTTCTCTATGTGAACACTCTTAGTTTTATCTCCATCAACTTTCTCTCCACCTTCTTTGC
Organism: Eutrema yunnanense; assembly: GCA_002933935.1. Lineage (NCBI taxonomy): Eukaryota > Viridiplantae > Streptophyta > Magnoliopsida > Brassicales > Brassicaceae > Eutrema > Eutrema yunnanense. The sequence continues at coordinate 1,866,379 of PKML01077420.1, read as the reverse complement.
TCTGCGTGGAAGTTTCCCATGAAAGTAACCTCTCTATAACTCCTGAATTCGCCACTTGATGAACAAAAGAAAAACAAACAAAGTTAAGCTCTTTCTAAAAACCAGATACACAGATGAAGCACACACACAATACCTGTCTCCAAAGCTTCCGAAAGTTTGCATTTAGTCTTGAGCTTCGTTTGAGTAAATTTTTCTTTTCTTGGGGTATCAAATTCTGGATCTGGAAAACTAATATTGAACTTAGTTTTGTCTCTTTCCTTCTGTCTTTACAAGCTCTGTTTTCTGCTTACGTCATCAATCCATAGATTTACAAATACCTACGTCACAGCTCCCACCACACAAATCTTAAAACCAACACATTGTCTTTGACTGACAAAAAGTTCCGTTCAAACACGACAGACATACTTATCAAACCCTCTGATTTACTGAAGAACAAAGAAAAATTAGCAATAACTTAACCCAGAAAAAAAAAAAAAAAAAAAAACAAATTCCCTCCTTAGATTGCTTTAGTCCATCACTCCACCGACTTTGTTTGATCATCAAAAAGAGTCTACTTCTTTGTCTTCTCTCCACAAGCACCAAACTTTGTCTGATCATCATTAATCAATCAAGTTGCTAAGTAGAAACAGAGCATTTCAAAACAGAGCAGGGTCTAATGGCGTTTTTGTGTGTCTCATTATCTTTTCTTATTCACAAGTCTTCTCAGGCTTTGTAATGTGAGTCCCTACGCCATTAGGAACAAGAGATTCATCGTTGTTCTCTACAATCTCCATATATACTCGCGGTTCTGCTTCTTCGATTCCTCCTCTCCTGCAAAAACATGAAGATTTCGTTTGATTCATGAATACAAAATCAGATAGCAAAAGTGATTTATATTATACCTCACGAAAAGGGTGATCATCGGATTCAAGCATTCGAGCGATCTGACTCATCTTAGGACGTTTCTCTGCTTCAGGATCAACACATCTAAGAGAAACCAAAAGTGCACGTTTCAAAGCGCTTTTACTAGGTCTAGGTTCAAGTCTTGGATCCACAACTTCTTCAGCTCTTCTTGTTCCAACCATCATTTTTAACCATTCAACAAGATTCACCTACCAAAACAAAACCCATTCAAGATTCCAAACAAAAAAAAAGAACTTTAAAAACGAAACCGATTTAATTAAAGCCTTACTTCATTAGCAGGCGTCCATAATCAACCGGTTATAGCTTCAAGAAGCAAAACACCAAAGCTATATATATCGCTCTTTTCGTTTAACAATCCTGTATTAGCATATTCTGGTGCTACATATCTGAAAAACAAATTAAATGAGAGGCGAGTGGTTTTAAACTAAAGACATACTAATATATATGTTAAAATTGTCTAAATAAACTTTTTCAATTTGCTTCATTGGTTCTTCCAAAACCGGAAAAAAACAAAAAAAATCTCTAGAAACGCTGATCAAGAGAATTTGTTCGAATATTGTGGATCACAGTTATTGCATGGTCCAAAAGGTTTTTGTTCTTCATCAAAGCTGTAAAATTTAATTGGTATCAGATTCCAAAGTTCATCCTTTTGAAAGAAAGTCAAGTTCTTTAAAAAGCCATAAACTTTTCTTCTTCCTTCTTCCACCATTGAAAAAAACTGCAATTTTTTCTCTCTTCCTTCTTCTATCAATGAAGTTGTTTCTCTGTTTCTTCACTCTGCTTTTAATATCACAATCTGTTGCATTGGGGATAACAGATAAAACGCAGATTGAATGTGCAATGTGCTTAGAATGTGAGAATCCATGTGATCAGCCATCGCCTTCACCGCCTCCACCACCGCCGCTAGAGATACTTTGTCCTCCACCGCTTCCACCACCTCCGCCGCCGCCGCTAGAGATTTTCTGTCCGCCACCACCTTCTCCACCACCGCCTTCTCCTCCACCTCCCTCACCACCACCACCATGTACTCACTGCCCACTCCCGCTTCCGCCGCCGTTGCCGCCGATTTGCAATGAATGCGTTCCGAATAGGCCGAAACCGTCGATAATAATCACCGCCGCAGCAGCGTCAGCGGAGGTTTCTGCTTCTATAAGTTTCGTAATTGCTCTCGTCTTTGTCGTTGCCTCTCTGCTTCAATAATCTTCTAGCTGAAAACCTTCGGCCTGTGTTATCTTTGCATTTTAATTCTTATCATCACTATGAAAATTCGAATTCTGGATCTAGGAAAGAAGAATATTTTACTCTGATGTAACATTTCTCTCCAAGCATAATAAACAAACAAAAAGGTCGTCTTTAGCATTTAGGATTCGAGATTTTAGTTTCGGCTAATTTAGCAAAATTATCTAAGACAAAGGTGAGATTGTAGAACTAAACTAAACATATTTCAGTTTGGTTTGATTCTAACAAAATTTACATTTTAACATATATTTTTTTTATCTTCTTATTTATTTTGCGTCTGTGTTAACAATATTAATATTGTCTTTTTTTTTTGTTTTTGCCAGTTAATTTTTTATTAGTTTTCAAAGTTACGGTAATTATTTACAAGAATTAAAAAAAAAACTAGGGTAACAATGAAATAAACGGTTACAAAGTTGAAAATAAAACATCAGATTACAAATAATATTCTTAATAGGTTAAACGTTACGTTGAAAAATTATTTTAAAAATAATAATAATACATACTATATATGGAAACAAACACAAATGCAAACAGATCATCGAATTTTTTGTTCAATAGTTCGAAAAGAATGTTCGTGAAATTGTAGCTGAGGTTTATTTGGTTTAGTTTCGTTTACTCGTTCTGATTCAATTCAATCTTCCTAAGAATGTATTTGAGAGTAGGAAATACACAACATTCCTATTGATAAATAAAATTACATTTTGTTCGCCAAAAAAATTACTTATGTTTTCCGAATTTGTAATCAAAAATAACAAAAAGGTTATTTACTGCTGGAATTGAAAAAAAAATATACGACTAAAACAAAGTAAAAAGGGTAATTACGTGTTAACATTCTTGAAGCCGATAAAATAAGATTCGATTTGGTCAACTATGTGACTGTGTCAGTCTTAACGACGCCGTATAGAAGATTCGATTTGGTCAATTAGTAAATTAAATTTACTGATATGGGGGGATCTCATTTCCAATGTCAGAATCGTTCACTTCTACTGTTTTTTTTTTACGACGGATCACTTTAGTAATAGCAGTATTACGAATTAACCAACTTTTTAATTCGCGACGTTATTAACCTTTTAAGCTCTTTTTAGTCAGCAACCTCGTAAGTTGTTTTTTTTTGTTGTCACGCTCTTGAGTTTAGGTAAGGGCAACAATACATTATCTATGGCTTTATTTATAGAGAAAAAATACTGAAAAACTATACATTATTTATTTAGCAAAAGGAAGAAAAAAACCCACTTGTTAAAAAATCCAATAAATAACCCACATTTAATATTAAATATTGAAATCATTATTCAACTATCATAAATTAAAACATTGCATTTCATTCCTCTTTATCACTCTTAGATTTTATAATATTAGACTTTTAATATAATAATACTGTATATTATAATTACAATATTAATTATTAGTATAATATTTTTATTTTATTATAAAAAAATAAATATTTGACATAATATTAGATTTTTATTTAAAATATGAAATGATTGATGTTTCCTAAATCACTAATCACTTTTTTTTTTTTTTTACAGCTAATCACTTAAAATATGAAATCATTAATGATAAAAAGAAGAACTTAAGTCATATTTCAACTATCATAAATCAAAATATTACATTTCAGATTTTATTATATTAGGATTTTTTTAAGATAATAAATTGAAAGATCATGATATTGTTTTAAGATAATAAATTGAAAGATCATATTGTTTTAAAATATGAAATCATTAATGAAATGTTTATATAAAAAAATCACTGTCTTCCTCGTCTCGTCTTCTTCTTCTTCCTTCCTTCAACTAAAGGAGACATAGAGCTCGAGCTACGCGCAGAGGATACGAGAAGAGAGTGCACTGTGCCTCTCCGCTTCTTAATAATTTCTCGTGGATTCTTTAACCTTTCTCCACAAGGAAAATTTTCTGGTTGCTGTTTCCTTAAACATTTAAGGTTTCGTTTCTTCTGCATTTTCGCCTAAGCTCTGCTCGGTATCTCGCGATGCTTTGGATTACGGAATTTTCCGGCTTCTTCTCCGCTGCTTTAGCGGTGATTCTCCTTTCTCCTTCACTTCAATCATTTTCTCCGGCGGCGGCAATCCGATCGTCGCATCTCGACGCCTACTTCAGGCCATTACCGTCCGATCACTCCTTGCGCAATATCTCCTTCAGAGAATCTCCAATATTCCGTAATGCCGACGAATGCCGATTCTCCGGCGGTGATTCCGGCGTGTGCAACCCTTCGCTCGTCCATGTGGCTATCACTCTGGACGTCGAATACCTTCGCGGCTCGATCGCCGCCGTGAATTCCATCCTCCAACACTCGGTTTGTCCTGAGAGCGTCTTCTTCCATTTCCTCGTCTCCGAGATAAACCTAGAGACTCTAATTCGATCGACTTTCCCCAAACTGAACCTCAAGATTTACTATTTTGCCCCTGAGACCGTCCAGCCTCTGATCTCGTCTTCCGTGAGACAAGCCCTAGAGCAGCCGCTAAATTACGCCAGGAATTACCTAGCGGATCTGCTCGAGCCCTGCGTCAACCGAGTCATCTACTTGGATTCGGATCTCGTCGTCATTGACGATGTCGCCAAGCTCTGGAAAACGGTGCTGGGCCCGAGAACAATCGGAGCTCCGGAATACTGCCACGCGAATTTCACGAGATACTTCACCGGAGCTTTCTGGTCCGATACGCGGTATAACGGGACCTTCGACGGAAGAAACCCATGCTACTTCAATACCGGAGTGATGGTGATTGATTTGAACAAGTGGAGACGGTTCGGGTACACAAAGACAATCGAGAATTGGATGGAGATTCAGAAAATGGAGAGGATTTACGAACTGGGTTCTCTTCCTCCCTATCTTCTGGTGTTCGCCGGTCTCGTAGCTCCGATTTCGCATCGGTGGAACCAACACGGGCTCGGCGGAGATAATGTTAGAGGTAGTTGCCGTGATTTGCATGCTGGTCCGGTGAGTTTGCTTCACTGGTCAGGTAGTGGTAAGCCATGGTTAAGACTCGATTCGAAGCTTCCATGTCCTTTAGACACACTGTGGGAACCTTATGACTTGTATAAACACTCCCATTGACGCCGATCCGAGTTCGACCCTATTCACCGGTAAAATCTGTTCAAACCAATAAATTAGGAATATTTTTCTTCATTTTTGAGTTTGTGTGGGGTTGGTTTTTCTCTCTTTAGCACATGTGAAGTTTTTCCAATTTCTAGCTAGAGCTTTTTCTTTGGCACCCCATTAACAGAAAGATAGCAGCTTTATGATTTGATTTTTTGTAAATAATTGATGAATCATTCTATGAGCTAGATTTTGGGTTTCTTGATAATGCTACATTGTTGGTGGAGATTGTAATAGTGGCATTGGGTTAGTGCTAGGGCACATTTCTTAGTCCTTACTGGACCTGATGCATTGTGGAACTCCATGATCACACTGAATTGTTTATAAAGGCAAAGTGGTTTTAGAGATTTGCACATGAGTGTTAGCGAGTCACTCTAAAAGGATCTCGAATCTTTTCCTAGTTTCTGCATTGTATAAGACACTTCTTGGTCAGTTTCAAAGAATCATCAGCTTTAATAATGGCTTTTGCAACTAAAGTAAATCTGTTAACTCACTTTTTGAAAGTTTAATTTTTTGTGGGATAAAATCACCTTTTTAATGGACTTTTTTCTTACAAATTTGGATCGTCAATGACTTAATTGCATTGTTCAGAAATCACAATTTCATCTCAAGTTCGGTTTTGTTTGTTTTTTAAAGTTGACTATCCCCGGGGACTAAACCGAAGAAACATTAGCCCAGACCGATCGTTTTTTCAATTACCGACTGGAAATAATTCTGTATCGTCAAGAGACTCAAGACTCAAAGTTTTCAACCAAACCGGAGATACGGTTTTGAAGATAATTTATGTTTTTAGTTGAATATGTTTCTTTCTGTTAAAAAAAAAAGGTAGTTAGGTTACTTGAAAACTCAGTTCAGGTTAATGCCTTTTTGTTTAATATTTGATTCAATTATTTGTCTGTTCAATGAGTAAAACAATGATTTACCTTACCTCTCTCTCTCTCGGTGTCTGCTTTACTAGGATTGACTTGCATGTCTAAATAATTTTTCTAATCATTAAACAGAAAAATAAAAGAAAAAACTGTATGCAACAGAAAAATAATAATAACAAACCATAAAAGCAAGTAAGAAACTGGGCCTAGTTACTTATAGGAAACTGTATTCATAAAATCTGATCACAAACATGAAGCCGAGAAAGAAGAACTTTCATGCCTTGTACCACAAACAAAAGAAAAAAAAACCCTAAATCAAGGGAACTGAAACTGCGAAAAGTCTTGTTTCCCAGAAGGAGGGTTAATATAAACCCAAAGCAAAGAGACAATAATCGACAACAAACCTGACCACACAAACACAATCGTCGGCACTTTCCCTCTTCTTCCCATCAATCCTTTAGCAAACGGATAAAGATGACACAGCACCCAAAAGCTGAAGAACACTCCTCCAACAAGCTTACTCCATTGCGGAAACGGACTGTACAGAGTCCTCGCAAGCCCAACCGCTATCGCAATCATGTTCACCATCATGATCGTTAGTGGAGGAACCATCAAAAAGCTCCACTTCACAACGTACAGATCCGCAAACTCGTCTTCTCCATCTTCAGGTGTAGATGACTTGGAAGTCAAGGTAAATGAGATATCAACTCCTGCGATTACTTTCAGAAGACCTTGAAGAACAGCTGCAGGATGTGCGCTTGTTCCACCAATTACCCAAAACTGCTCGTTCCTCCACCATTCATGAAGAGTGATCCCTGACCATTTGATCTCAAGGAGTGATAGCATGCAGAGTGTGAGCGTTATCGAGAGGAGGAAGATCAGAAACGTTATGTCGAGTGATTGGACTATGAATTGTCCCGAGAAGAGCGAAACCGCGGGAAGAATGCAGTAGACGATGAGGAAAAGCGATGTGAATGGATACATTCCGACGTTGAAGTAAGCTACCCTCTGCAAGAACTTCATCCTTCGAGTTGCGAAAACCGCGTTGTTCCTTGAGAAAAAGATCTCGACGGATCCCGTTGCCCATCTCAGAACCTGGTGAAGCCTATCCGTGAGATTGATCGGGGCTGTTCCGCGGAATGCATCACGTTTCGTGACGCAATAGATTGATCTCCATCCTCTGTTATGCATTCGATACCCCGTCACCACATCTTCAGTCACTGATCCGTAGATCCATCCAACTCTTTTGCCCCACTCGGTTTTGTCCTCGTAGAAGCAAGAAATCACACTGATTGCTTCAGCTACTGTTGCTGCATCGAGCGGTTCCCGTGGCACAGCAAGTGATCCAGCTGGTCTACTGTTCTTGCCTTTTCCTTGCAAGTCCTGTAAGAGTCTCCCTTGGTATTCAGCAACCGGAATCGAAGCAACGAAAGAGTTTGAGTTACCGAATCTCTTTGGGAGAAGCAGAGATTCGATATCTCCATCATCATCATTCTCTTCTTCGTTGCTGTATTCTCCATTTATAGGCAATGAAATCTCATCATCTTTCTTCATCGTAGCTTTTGGTTTCCTTAGCGATAGCTTCACCTTTCTTCTACCAAGCCAGCCATGATGCTCGGTTGCTCTCGGCGGGCTAAAACCATAAAGAGCTGTTCTGCGGAAGATGCAGCCAGTTCCAACATACATTGGACCTTGAAGTCCATCCAAAGCTCTCATACTAACATCAAAGAATACAGTGTTGTGGTTTGCATAACGATCATTTGGGTCGATACCTTCAAACCTCTGAGGGAACTGAACATAGCAGATTCTATCACCACCTCGATCAAGCATGAAGCACATTCCTTCCCTCAAAGCCATGGAGTTGTATATGTAATGGTCACAATCAAGATTGAGGATGAATGGGCCATTGGACATGATTGCGCTGGTTCTAACCAAAGCATTCATGGCTCCAGCTTTCTTGTTGTGATCATAACCCGGCCGCTTCTCTCTCGACACATAGACTAGCATTGGTAGTCTGATGTCAACTTCTGTTGTATCAATCAAGTTCTCAGAATCTGCTTCAGCTCCATAAACTGGTTCTGCATTAGGTGGAGCCAGCATTGCCTGCAGCAAACCACAGAGTATTGGAACACAATTTTGACACAAACCTCATGAAAACATGAAACCATTTAGACAACTATTAGCAAACAATCTTGACAGAAGAATGTTACCTGGATGATTCCAGCATGATCTCCTCGAGAGTTATCGGTTTCTCCAGAGGACCAAGACCCTGGCCAATGAGATCCATCAGACATCCAAGTGGCCTTTAGAATTTTAACAGTATCTTCAGGATTGTTTCCCATCATCGTCTCCATCTGTTTCTTCTTAGCCCTCAGCTCTTCATGCACGTTATAAGCATCAGACCTCCTCCTTATCGCCTCAGGCAATGAGTTGATTCTCACCTTAAACTCATCATATTCTCTCTTCACTCTCCTCCTTTCCCTCACAAAATCCAGCCTCACTTTGTTCTTGAGAAAGTTACGCTTCTGTCCAAAGTAAGCCTCAGGGTTTCTTGGCTCGATATTGTGTTTCCTGCAAAATGGCACCCATGTGCTAGCGAAGCTAGCCGTTTCAGCTAAGGCCTCGAATGTTAGCAAAGCTCCTCCGTCGTCAGATAAGTAGCAAGCAAGTTTCTCCACAGGGTAATCAACGGCTAGGATGGAGAGGATGGTGTTGGCTGTGACCAGAGGCGGTTCTTTCTCAGGGTCTGCAGTTGAGACAAACACATCGATACCCGGAAGATCAGATCTTCCTTTTGGATTTCTGAGGTTGGGAGATTCAAAGCGTTCTTTGAGAACATTTAAATCGGTTATTCTGTTAACCGGACAAAGTTTTGGAAGCTGGTCCAAAAGCCAAGACAAGGCAAACCAAAGCTCACAGACCGTTGACATCCCCCACAACCACATTGCCTCTCGATTTGGGTGGCGAATCCTCCATGTCAGGAACAAACCAAGAGCCACCAAACGCATCGCAATGAGTAATCTGTTTCATCACACACAAGAAAAATCAAAACTTTAGCAAAATTCAAATGGTATGAGCAAACACAGACACGATTCCATCAGCATAGTTGAGAAAACATCTAAGAGACATAATATCAAAACAAAAAGATACTAAATTAGAAACAGCTAACAACAATTCTTACCTGTAAGGACTGATAATTGCAGCAGAGACGCTGACTTTCCTAGTTAGAGGTCTCTTGCTTCTCTCTCCAAACTCCGGTGGCTGTTCATACCCGTTTCCATTATTACCACCCGACCCGATTCCATACCCATCTTTAGGCCAAACCGCGTTTCCATACCCATAAGTTCCTTTAGTCTCAAACAACCACCGAGTGTGATCGAAGTCCCCAGTTTGGTTCTGCGCCTTAAACGACTTCACAACAGAGAGCCTCTTGTCAAGCTTTGAATCAGCCATCTGAGGAAGCGGCTTCGCCTCATCTTCATCCTCTTCCTCGGTGTCCTGATCATCGTTGATGTCTTTGTAAGGCTCTTTACATCCAGGACATTTTCCTCCACCACTTGTGATACAATCAAAGTAACAATCTCTACAGATTTTGAAACCACACTCACATCTCCCATGAACAACCTTCTCGTCACAACCTTTTAACCAACAGATCTGACCCGACTTCTTCCCTGAATCGGCTCGATCCATAGAGCAATCGATGACATGCCCACGAGTCACCGACTTAAACCCACCCGTGAAAATCGTCCCAGAGAGAAAACTCCTGTTCTGTGAGGTCCCTTTTAGTATCTCATCTTCTTCACCCATACCACTTTCTTGCGAAGCGAAGACCGTCTGGTGATCCGGCGTAGGTGGAATATGAACAGTATAGCTCACAACGCACTCGGAATTGGTGTCAGCCGTCAGATCTTCCACCGACATTGAACAGTATCTTCCTTCGCCACTAGATCTCCGATTCCCGCCGCTGAGGGAGCTGCGACGTGGGCCTCTTGAGCTTAGAGGAGAGTTTAGGTTGTTGGAGACGGAAGCGCGTGGGATAGGACTCGTCAATCCAAGGCTTCTGTCGCCGGATCCTTTACATGGGGTCACCGTTATAGTCACCGGAGATGGTGACGGAGAAGAACAAGCCGCAGATTTCACCATTTCAGAATTTATGAGAGGAAAAAAAATCTCAAACGGAAATCAGAGACTCAGAAGAAATGTTTTTGAAATCTAGGGAAGAAGAAGCTGAGAAGCTACTTGGAAGCAGAGCATTTTAATTTCAAAATTTGAGAGGAGAGAGATGGCGATATAAAGGAGAAAGGAGTTGCTATAAACGGTCGAGAGATCTGAACCGTTGATTGCTTCACGTCGCAACTGTGAGATCGGACGGTGATTATCTAACCTAAACGGTAAGTTTGAAAAATCCTGTGGGCCCAGAGCGATCTATAAAGGAGAAAAGTCAAATAAACGAAAAAAAAGAGAGGGTTTATTTCTCTCTTTTTGTAACGGTCAAATAATTTATATTGGAGCTGAATAAAATATTATATGCTTTTCACATCCCATGTGATTTGATAATTTTGAACTCATTGGTGCACATTTTGTATAGTTATTCTGATACTACTCTACTCGAGTATATAATCATTCCTGCCTTCAAATACAATGGTAAGATCCATTTTTATTTTTCGACACCATTGTAATTTATATAACACATACGGTATGTGACATACCTATATGCTTGTATATCCTAAAATAGTTAAAAGCATAGTTTCGTATACATTAAGAAAGAGTTGACAAGAGAAAAAAAACTACTCGTTTATGTGATAAACATCAAAAGATTTGAGTTCATACTGTATTAGACTATTAGCGTATGCGTATCAGTGATTCAGTATATATTAACTATATATTGCTCAATTAATTTTTATATATTCAGAAAGCCGCTCTAAAAATTAAGCTGCTATTGTGACTAAATAATTAGAAACGATATATAACAAATTTTAGAATTAAGAGAAGTTATTGTGATAACGATGTTAATCATTTTCATAATCCAGACCGAAACTACAGTTAGACTTAGATTACATTACATGCTACAAACAGAGTATATTCACTAAGCATTCTTACAACAATGACACGTCATCATATAGAAATGGGATCCTAATCTTCTTTCTTCTCCATTTCTTCCGCTGCTTTGTATGCTGATACAAAAAACGAACTCTGATTTTTCCTCAAGAACCTGAGTATCATTAGTTTATATTTCTTCATTAGTACTTTCAAAGTGCACAAGTGAGCAATTCCCACAAGTTATGAAATAATTTTTTAAGAAATTAAGTAGGAGACAAGAAAATAAACCTGAGAATATCAACAAAATTGTCCTGCAATTCTTTCAATGTCTCTTCTGCCATATTCACATGGATTAGCAACTCTGGCAATTTCACTGCAAAACTCAATCGTTAGGGTGTGTATTTCCACAGGTTTGATAACAACTAAACCACACGATTAAGGCAGATAACAGACCATTCAGCATATAAATAAAACGGTGTTTAGATTACAAAGAAAGGCCTTACCAAAGAGTCGTAACAAATGCTCTGCTCCGTACACAGTTGAGGGAGAAACACCCGGTGATACGGTTTCCTCATATTGCTTCCGTTCATTGTTGTAAAGCAACATCACCGGTAGAGCATTGTCAAAGTAGCAACGTAAGCCTTTCAGAATTTCCTCTATTGAATCAGTTACCCTATATAGAATCACCAAATGAAGTTTTATACGTCACAAGCCTGGAATAACTCTTCTCCGTCAATAAACGATGGAGATGATTTGTGCTCTCTAAGTATATGAGATTAGCAACAAGGAGTTTAACAAGTGTAACTGTTGGAAATGACATTTAACAATAGCAATAAAGAGCTACCTGCCAGGTTTCTTCATTTTGCTGTCAATGTACTTCTTCAAGATGTCATCCACATTTGGAGAGCGCGGAAGTTGCACAAGCTACTCACACAATGCCCAAAAATGACTATGATCAGTTCCTTAATATATGGACCTAAGAAAAGCACATGACATTTACAACAAACATATTCATGCGGCTGCAAGGAAAGACCATCCGAGAATTGAAGCGAAGAGAGAAACTAAGAAAACGGGGTGGTAGAAAAAGTCAAGTGTTCTTCATTTAGATATAAGCACAGTGATTAAGACTACCTTCTGCATTTGAGTAACAAATTCACAATCGTCAATTAGTTGCTTCCTTAACGCTGGTGGGATATGGAAAGTTAGAAGGTTGTCGGAGGGAACCACATTCTTCTCCTGAATTCAACAAACAATAAAATTTAATTAAAACTCTCTCCTGATCAGAAAACAGTGAAGTAAAACTGCATATAGCGAAGCTGAAAGATTAAGCAAAAAAATCCACCAATGGAGAGATTACTGTATCAACGGAATCTTGCTTCCGCTTTCTTCCTCTAGCAACTGCAAAAAAATAAGAAAGTGTTGGACAAAATATCAGCTGACGTAATATTATCATGTCTGTCAGATTCTGATAAATGCAGTCACAGAAAAAATAAGCCTGGTCTCATTACACCAATATTAACACATTAACACCAGATGATGCGTATGCCAAGTAAGATCTGTAAAGCATGCAATACCAAAAGAGAATCCCTGAAACAGACTCTGAATATTCACAAAAGTGGCAAGAACTTCACCGAGAAAAGAAAATGCAAAATAATTAATAAATAAAGAAGAAAGATGAAGAAAAAAAACCTCACCATTAGGGCTTCTAGGTTTCATCTTTGATACTTTCCAAGCCACGGCACCCTTTACTCCTTGCTTCATTCCGAGTTCCCTCTGTTTCTCAATATTCTCCTCTGTATGTTTCAACACACAATCCGAACCTATCCATTCATCCCAACTGTCGAAACAACACCGTGGAAAAACTATCAATGTCTAAAAGAGATACAATAATCAGACCAAGAAATTATCAATGCACAAGAAGAAAAAAAAAATTGACATATTGGTGAACATTCGATTCAACAATCAGCAAATCACTTCCCTTATATATAAACAATTTACCAACACCAGAATGATTTCAGACCGATGATTGCAATAAGAAGCCGGTAACTATATGTTGTCGGAAATCTCTACTAACCTTTTGTTCCAACCCTGCCAAAACAAACAAAAAACTACATCTTCAAAAATACAACACATATCTTTGGTGTCTGTTATTTTCATTCTTTCTATAAGCAAATCAATAAATATCTTTCTGTATTTGTTCTTAAACATTTTGGTTCTGCAAACAAATATTTCAACATAATCTTACTTACAATGTAATGCACCAAATACTTCCATTCATTGAATTGATGTGCAACTACAAGAACCTGGGAAAAAAATGGGGGAAAAATATCACACTTACACACAAAAGCACAAGCAGAGAACAACACTCGAATTCAAAAAATATAGAGATGGCTCCGAAAATATTACCTTGGCTTCGTAGAAGCAATCACTGTGCTTGGCTAAAACTCTCTCGCCTTCTTCGAATGGGCTCAAGTCCGAAGGAGGAGGAGGCAAGTCGTCTCCGTCGCAACCGGTGTTGGACTCTGTATCAGAGCCAGAGTCCCGTCGTGTTGTAGGATCCGTCTCGATGGCGGAATCATCTTTCGCGGCGGCGTTAGGGCTTCCCATCAAAAGAGGTGGAGAATGGAGGGACGAAATAGTGAACAGAGTAAGTAAAAGCGACAAACAATCTCAAATTTGTCGAATCGCGACGGGGCTTTGTCGAAATGTTCCGGGAAAATTTGGGATTTTTTCCCAATCGACGGGGAAGAGAAAAAAAGAAACCGAATTTGAGAATCTCAAACTTCCCCGATTTACCAGGGAATACGAATATGGGCTTTTATATTCAGGCCTTTAAGCCCATTTAAAATGCTTTTCAAGTCACGCCTCTTTGCTATTTACTTGGGGAACAATGTGCAATATAAGACCCAAGATACAAGAAAATGACAGAAACACCCCTGACGTCGAAAAGTCTACAAAAAGGGTCGGTCGTTGAAGGGCATTTTAGTAATTGTAGTATTAACCAGAAGTATTCTTGTCCATTAAGTCTCGCTCGGCTCCATTAATAAAAAGGTCTCTCCTTTGGGTTTTTTTTTTTTCTGTTTCCCTTGACATTTTCTCTCTTTCACAAGAGTCTTAAGCTTCTAAGCTGACATGTGCAAGTAAACCACACGACGAGGAGGTCTAATCACCTTATTAAAAAGTTTTATCCGAGACTATTTAAGGGGGCTCAGGTTTTTGCCGATTTGTGGAGATTCAGAATCAGAGATGGAAGACGATATGTGGGCAGTTTCCTCTTCCGGCTCTTCGAGGAGCCATCGATCAGCAACAGCTGCTAAGTATCAGTCTGGTTATTATCCAATTCCCCTCAATTTCTAATTTTATTTTAGGGTCTATGGTTTAAGATGTGTCTGAATTGGGTTTCGATACATCTGATTTGTTCTTGATTGAAAGTTGTTTTAGCGATCCGTGGAGTCTCTCTGTGTGCTTTTTCGTTAAGAAAAATGGTAGCTTTACGTTTGCTTTAGATGAGAAGACTTGTTTTTCCTTCTGAATTTGACCTTTTCGGGGTTTTTGCTCTGAGGTTAATTTGGTTTTGATTTATGGCGAAAATTTCAGGTTCTTATCTAGATACGGGAGATTTTGAAGAAGATGATGATATAGCAGTGGATTACCCATGCCCGTTTTGCTCCGATGATTATGATTTAGTTGAATTGTGTCACCATATCGACGAAGAACATCAACTTGAAGCTAACCATGGGGTATGCGATGTTCACATCCTATCTCCATATCATTTACTGCTATTACTATTTGACATTGAAGCTTCACATGAAGTTGTTTAGGTATCGACTAAAAGGTTTCTAGAGCTTTGCATTCTTGCTTTAGAGGGTAGGATTGTGAGAAACAGGCCCCCTTAATCTTCGATTTGAACAGCAGTATTTAGATTGATGCTTTTAGAATCGGATTGCAATTGTTGATACTTTCAAATGAGAAACATAGCGATTACTCTTTGAGTTGACGTAACTCAACGTTAGAAGCATTGATCGGTTAAGGATTTCAGGAAATGAATATTTTTGCTGTGTGATGGCACATTTTTTTAGCTTTACATACTTGCTTTAGAGGGTAGGATTTTGAGAAAAACGTCCCCTCAATCTTTGGACTGTTAAGATTGATGCTTTTTGAGGAACCCGATTGCAATTGTCAAAAGTTTCAGTTGACATAAATGGCCTCGATCTTCCACGAACTTTAAGTTGAAGCCTTGATCGGTTTCGATTTCAGGAGATGAATGTTTAGTTCTGTGAATTTTTTTTGTGGTAACATCTTACATTTAGTTTTTGGTTGTTTGTGATTTTTAGATATGCCCGGTTTGTAGCAGAAGGGTGAAGATGCATATGGTGGATCATATAACCACACACCATAGAGATGTCTTGAAGATATCCTTTTCTCTGTTCAAAAACTTCTCTTTAAGCCAATTTTCGTCTCTATAGTGAATGCGATTATTTGAGTTTCCTTGACAGAAACTTTACAGTGAGCAAAAGCAAACATCTTACATGGAAGATCCATACTCATCGGATAAATATCTTCAATCTCTTCTCGATGAGTTGCCGCCATCTATGAATCATCATCATACCTCTAAAACTGTTGTTTCCGATCAGTTTTTATCGTTCATCAGCAATTCTCCATTGCCGAAACAGACCAAACTTGTGCAGCCTGATTCAAGTGTACAAGACAAGAATTCGGTTAAGGATTCTTCAACAGAAAAAGAAAAAGACAGGAAATCGTCGTCTCCTTTGTCGGATACTGAACAATTGGAGAAGGCAAATAAGTGTGAGTTTGTACAGGGACTATTGTCATCAGCCATGTTTGATGACGGATGTGACTTCTTCTGAGTATAACAAAATAAAGCTGTGAAGGCTCTGTAATGGCAAAGGTAGTTCACTGGCATTGCTGTAATTTTTATTCAGTTTTATTTATATATGTATCTTTTTCAGACATAAAAGTCGATCTAGTCTCATAATATAAGCCAATGGGTTTTCAGTTTGTCTTCACAAGAACTATAATTGTACAGCTGTCTTTCTTTCTTTTTTGACATTGTACAGCTCTGTCCTTGGCAAAGCTCTTGCATTTACCGAACACATTTATGGAGTTATGCTTACACTGTGGTTTTAAGTTTCAAATTAAACATAGTTGTTGGATAGTCATCAAGCCCGTCTAGCTCAGTTGCAAGTGCGCAAGGCTCTTAACCTTGTGGTCGTGGGTTCGAGCCCCACGGTGGGCGATTTCACTTTTTGAGACGACTTAAGAAAATTGAAAAACTAATTCTATGCAGTTTTGCTTTTTCTAAACGCTAAAGAACAGTTTCTGCGAAGTTGTCTTTTTAAGTTAAAAGTGTTTGTAATGAAGGTGAAAGCTTTAGCTTGATTTAACAAAAAAAACAAAAAAAACTTTAGCTTGCTTCATATGATTTAACAATTGAGTGTTTGTATGAAGGTGAAAACTTTAGCTTGCTTTCACCCAGAAAAAAAAAAAAAACCTTTGGCATGCTTCGTATGATTTGTCAGAATTGTTTAGTTTTCTCGCTCTTACGTCGTCGCAATTCAAGGCCGAGCAAAAAAAAACCTCAACACACAGTTACAAAAGCATGTTGACAGATGATGCTACTACTATCTAGTCCCGACTGTAGAAATAAAATTAAATTAGACAAATAGCGATGTAGACAGATTTGTTACTTGGGTGACGAACACGAACGAAAAGCAATAAGTAAGCAAAAAGAACCAAGTTTTTGCAAAATGTTGAAACACTGATAAGCTAAAAAATCTGAAAGCATAAAAATGAACCGACATAAGTTGTGTTCTTTGCGCAAAGAAAGTATTTCAACAAACCCAACTTCATAAAACACTCAAAACCTTCTTCAAGTCAAGTCCGTGAACTGGTCTATAAAGCTTGATCACTATAGCCTCTTCACTTCTTAGACTTCTTCTTCGGTACCCTACACAAGCAAAGACCCATAAATGGATTAGATGTTAACCAATTTAAATACATAACTCAGTTTATATCATCACAATTGAGATCAGACTTACTCTGCAGTAGTAGCAGCAGCAGCAGCAGCTGGTGGTGCAGTTACAGGCCCAACATCTCCTCCAGGACCCTAGAATAACAGAAATCACAAACACATATATAAGAATACGTAATCAAAGTCAAAGAAATATTTTGATGCAGTACAAAGTTTTAAATTTACCTTAGCTAGACGCTCTTCTCTCCTAGCATGTTTCCTTTCTCGGCTAGCCTTGTTCTTAGCCCTCTTAGCCTCAAACTGGTCAGCCAAAGTCTTCTCTCTGGCTTTCTCAGCCTTGGACTTGTGGATGCTCTCCATCAAGACACGCTTGTTCTTGAAGACATTACCTTTAACACGCATGTACATGTCATGGTACATATGCTTGTCAATCTTCTTGGACTCTCTGTATTTCTTTAGAAGACGCCTCAACACACGCATCCTACGCATCCACAGTACCTTTGTTGGCAATCTAGCTTCACGGGTACCCTTTCTCTTACCTTTTTAATCACACAAATATGCAAGGGCAATAAGTAATCAGTATAGAATGTCCATGCAGTCTTAAATTCACACAAACCAAGTGATTTTCAGTACATACCATAGCCAGAGTGACGTCCCTTCATTTTGGCAATCTTCATACGGCGAGCTCTGGAACGAGAGTGGATCTTGGTTGGTTTCCTGATGATGAAACCATCCTTCACAAGCTTCCTGATGTTTTGGCCTACATTTTATTCAAGTATTTATCAATCCTTAAACTGAAGCCATCATACAAATCCAGTCTATAAGAAACAAAATAAGCAATCAAATTGATAATTCGCATACTGGTCCTATGACAATCAAATAAACAAACACTACTCAAACTTATATCCTGATTCACGAGACGAATTAGATGATACAGAAACCACTACCATCACCAAATCAAAGCTCTACATATGAAAATCAAGTATCAATAACAGCTACGAACTCTAAATTTGCAGATCGGAAACGAACACAATGATTCAACATATCCAACGGATTACACTACAAAATCGAAGTAACTCACTGTTCTGCTATCCTCGCAGACAAACACAGGACAAAATAAACCCAAGAGAGAAACACAAACAAAAGAATGAAGAAAAACAAAAACATACGGGAATTGGCCATGGAGATATCGGAGCTTTCATTCGGATCGAGCCATACTTTCCCCTTCCCGCAATTCATCACCGATGCGGCGAGCCGCTTCTGGAGCTTCAGCGAAACCATTTTTGCTTCTCCACTCTTTGGAGATTGGTGTGGCGGAGATCTGCTTATCGTAGAAGACGAAAGAATTTATAAATACCATCTCTCTAGGGTTTCTCCTCTTCGAGCAATCCATTGGGCTTTAGTTAAAAAGGCTTTTGGAAAGCCCATTGTAAGCCTTATAACATAGATACATACTTGCGTTGACTTCTTCTTTTTTGGGTAATCCCGTTTATTACTAACACTAACGTTCGATACTTCGATATCTCTATTATATTATTTAAGATGACATTTTTAAAAATGAACTTTCTTTTGTAAGTTATTACATTCCATATTTTGCATTAAAGAAGTTATTTATTATTTCATTTCTTAATTATTTTTAATACTATATATTTTAAAATAATAATCAATTCATATATATTCGAAAAAAAAAATCTATTCAAAATCTTGCAATATTTTTCACTATAATTTATTATATTTTATTGAATATATATCAAAACACAAGTTAAAAAATATTTTACTAATTTTATAAAAAGTTAGACACAAAAAAATATTTGAAATATTTTTTCGTAGACTCACCACAAAAACTAGAGTCATTTAATGATGCATATTAGAGTTATGTTTTTAAGATTATAAGTTTTTGCGGGTTAGCTCGAATAATATTTTACTTCAATGCAAAACGGGTTAAATAGACAAATTATTCCAAATTGACAGCTTTATCTATAATTAGTAGTTAGCTATATTATAAAATTCAAATAAAAATAATTTTCTTAAATTTCAAAACAATTTCTTTTTAAAAAATTACTTCGCGCTATAATTAGCGCGGGTTAAATCCTAGTTCTTACTGATTACAAAACACGACTATACGAAGAAACTGTGGAAGTGGAATTGGTAAAGTTTGTCCTGAAATATGTTTATCTTTCTAAAGTGTAAACTCTTATTAAGCTTTAGGGATGTATTGAACTACACATTTAGAGTGATTTGAATAAAAATAACAAATCTTATGTTTTAAATATTGAAATTATGACTTCAAGTGATTTCAAGAGATTTTATAGGAGTTTTTTTGTTAAAAATATAAAGATCCAAATCTCATGTTTTTATGTGGGATTGCAGAGAATTTTAAACCAAATCATAATTCACCAAAATCATCTAAAATCTTAATTAAACTAAAATTGTAACATTCCGATTTCTGGTATATGCGGAGAGGCTTATAAGAATTGATTTGGCTATATATGTCACCAAAGTGCACTTATATTTTCGGTCACTTGTCCAAAAAGAACTCCAGAGTTAAATGTGCTTGAGTTGGAATAATTTAATGATGGGTTTTGGTTATCCGATTGAATGTTTGGTTATTTTGTCTATGCGGAGAGGCTTATAATAATATATGAGTGATTTTTTTGTCTTCAGGGTTTTGGTTATCCGATTGAATGTTTGAATGATGTTGTGTACGTATGCATCTAAATTCCCTATGTTGATCCCAAATTTTGCTTTATTTTGAAATTAGGCATGTTCATCTATCAGTTTCACGTGTTGTTTATTTGGGTTCAGATAGTAGCTATGTTAGAAAATCAGACTTTGCTACTCTTTTTTTTCCCTATTGGACTATGGTGCAATGTTTTCAAATATTATTTCTGCCTATTTCTCCATGTTTTGATTTTAACTTCTGCATATTTCTCCATCTTTTGATTTGAATATATGTCTAGGTTTGATAGTTTGAGTGAAATTGCATATAAATTTCTAAAGTTTCAATTATTGTTTAAAAAGTTTTCACAACATATTAATTACGAAAACACCGTTGTAGTTGTTTTCTTTACATTATAGGTTTCTACTAGGATTTAACATGCGCTAATTATAGCGCAAAGTATTTTTTTATAAATAAATTGTTTTGAAATTTAAGAAAATTACTTTTATCTGAATTTTACAATATAACTAACTAATGATTATAGATAAAGCTATCAATTTGTAATAATTTGTTTATTTAACCCGTTTTGCAGTGAACTAAAATATTATTCGGGCTAACCCGCAAAAACTTATAATTTTGAAAACATAATTCTAATATGCACCGTTAAATGACTCTAGTTTTTCTGGTTAGTCTACGAACTCTTAAAAGTCTAACTTTTTATAAAATTAGTAAAATATTTTTTAACTTTTGTTATGGTATATATTTAAAAAAATATAGTGAAAACTATAGCAAGATTTTGAATAGAATTTTTGTTTTTGAATATATATGAGTTGATTTTTTTTTAAATATATAATATTAAAAATAATTAAGAAATTAAATAAAAAATAACTTCTTTAATACAAAATATATATTTTCTATATTCTAATCAATAATTTTAAAAGACTGTTATATCCTTTCCTATTTCAATTATTCTTTGTTATTTTTAATGGCATTCCATGTAATAACTTACAAAACAAAGTTCATTTTTTAAAATATCTTTTTAAATAATATTATAGAGATGTGACTTGAACAACACGAAAGATAATCTCTCTGCATATTATATTAATGATAATTTTTGGAGAAATACTCTCAAATAGCACAAAAATTATTTTTTGTTCCAAAACTAGCACCCTAAATTTAAAATACCAAAAATAACATAATTAATTATTTTAAAATACTTATTTACCAAAAATAAATTTAAAATAGAATTAAACATTATGTTTGGGTTCACTATTTCCAATTTAGGGTTTAGTTTTTTCCCATTAGGAAATGATTATAAGTCATTTTTATATTAAATTTGTGCTAATATTGTCAAAATTGATGCTATATTTGTGGTTTTCATTATTGGGTGCTAAATTTGGGAACTTTTAGTTTTTTGTGCTATTTTGTAGAATTGCCCTAATTTTTGGGCTGAATTTGGACATTGAGCTAATTCACCCAAAAAAAAAAAAAAATGGTGAAATCAAATTAGTGTGGGTCTTTGTTCTTTGGGCTCTT
Organism: Eutrema yunnanense; assembly: GCA_002933935.1. NCBI lineage: Eukaryota > Viridiplantae > Streptophyta > Magnoliopsida > Brassicales > Brassicaceae > Eutrema > Eutrema yunnanense. The sequence goes on along the minus strand of PKML01077420.1, from coordinate 1,845,033 downwards.
TGTTGATTTCTCCATTTTAGTTTTTTTTTTTGTCGACGATTTAGCCGTCTTTCAAACCTAATTTCTCTCCGTCTTTCTACCAAACTGACGAAGCTCTGGAACAAAATCTTTAAGGTCAGATTACAAGATGGTAGCTAAAGCTTTGACTAGGAGAGGAACTGCTCTGGCTAAGTGCTTTGATCCTAGTACTAATTTGAGTACTAGTATCGGCGATGAGAAAGGTATTTGCTTTGCAATTATATATCTTGTTTATGTGAGGAACGAATCACACTGTTCAACTAACATTCTGCTCGCAGGTAATGAGTTTCTCAAGCATGCTATGAGTAGAGATCTTGATGTGGACAAAATCCCTTTCAGACCATCCCTTGAAGCTAAACTTAAAGAATTGGTGCATAATATTTGCTTACATGAGATTAAGCTATGCTCTGCTGCTGCAAAAGAATTTGTTAACTTACTCAAGGGAGAAACTGGCGGCAATCTGTTGCGGCTATATTTCCACAACTCACCCAACTTTGCTGAGCTTCTAGAGGCATGGAAGCTTCGACATGATCGAAAACAAGGACCTTCCTATATATTCAAGCTTATCCATACGATTTTGAGTCATCCAGAGGGAAAAGGTACATCGACGACTGCTATTAAAACTGCTACTGACCGGTTTGCTAGGTTACTTATTAGGCAAAAACTGGATGACATCTACAAAGCATTGAACAGCAATGAGGGAAAACAACAGAATGCTGCACTTTTACTCTTGGCTTCCATAGTTAGGCGTGGTCCAGGCATGGCATCACAAGTAGCTGGCAAATTTAATAATTTTAAGGGTTTCGCAAAACTGGGAGCGTATAATACGCAAGGGGCGCGCAAGCACTCAACGAGGAGGGCCTTTGTTGCGTTTGCAATATCTTTCCTAGAAGTTGGATTGCTATGGTTTGTTTTTCGGCATAAGGAAATGTATTCTATAGTCCTACAAGGCCTTGGGACAGATTCTGAAGACACTGTGGCTTCTGTCTTGTCTACCTTGAAGGATAAGATCCTTGTTAAAGAATCATCGCTTCCTCCTCATCGAACAAGTGTTCTTTTTGGAATCAAGACACTAAAGCAGCTAGCTAGCATTTCAGCAAGAGAGGATGGTGGCATTGTCAATGAGTTGGCCCATGATGTTCTTCTTAAAGTTTGTACAGACCCCTGTTATGGTTTGATGCCAGATGCAAACAGAAATCTGGAAGGCCATCCAGACAGACTACTAGAGCTCATGAAGAGCTTGAGAGCAACAGAATTTTGTTATCACTTGGATTTGCTTCTAGCCATTGTTAGGGGTAGACCGTATCTTGCTTCAGCTTTCTTGGACGAATTTCCATACAATGTGGAAAATCTTGCATCACCATCCTGGTTAGTCTTTATTCTGAGTACCAGATAGTAGCGTCAAATAATTTTTGCTGTTTTGTTCATTCTTTCTGCATAGTATAACTTAAGTCATTGCAGGGTTTCTTCTATTTCCTTGGCAGCAAATTTGGTATCGTCAGTAAGAACTTCATGTTCCTTTGGCTTTCTCAATCCGGATCAACCTCCATCCGCGGGTTCAGATGTTCAGACTATCATGAAATGCATAATGCCCCGACCATTTAGCCGGTCATTGATCAACAAAGGGATGCTTCATTCTGATCTTCTTGTGAAACATGGGACCTTGAGATTTCTCTTGGAGACGCTGAGGCTGTTGGATTCTTTTGTTACTGCTTGGAAACTTTGCTCGTCTCATAGCTGCTCTGCCGAGCAAATTCAGGCTTCTCTTGAGCGGGATGTCATGGGTGAGGTGCGAAGCTTTTTTCCAGATTCCCAGACTGTAATGAAGTCTCTGGGCGGAACTCTAAAGAAGCTGTCTTTAAAGAGAAAAGCAGTGTTAGATAGTGAAAAAGTAGGTAGAAAAAAACGCTTTAAGAAGGATGTCTTGGAAGAAGATATCGTCATTGGTGGGGTAACTTTTGATCATAAGGATATCTTTTTGGCCGAGGATCCTGTGATGACAGATGAGGCAGATGCTGAAAAAGAATTTCTTGGGATTGTTTCAGAAATTTGGGGCTCAGAGTTTTGTTCTAAGCCTATCGATTCGGTCGAAGAAGCAGAGATGTGCTTTCACATAAAGCTCCTGGAGGTCCTCAGGATTTATGTGGTATGTCGATTTTTCACATTATTAATTTGTTGTGTTGTTGATAATGATAAATGAAAACACACAACCCTTTTACAACTTTTTTAATGATATCTAATTCTAACAGGGTGTCTTAAATTTTAGTTTTGAAGTTCTTTCAAGTGTAGTATACCGATTTGGAGTTTGATTTCTGAGTTGTAGTGGTTTGCCCAGTAGACCGCTAGGGAACAGGAAACGGTCTTGCTTTGCTTACTCAGTTTGGTCAAAATTCTTGTTTCTTTTGTTAATGTGATATAGTTTATTTTGGTATTGTTAATATGTCCACGCATTAGTAGTGGCTTAGACGTTCTTCATCTGTACTTGACAAGCTCCGGTATTTATAAGCTACATGTTTTTTCATCCCTGCAGCGTTTTGTGCCTAGTGGGATTGAAGGATCGATTAAATTCTTCATGAAACTTCTGATCAGCTCTTCAGGTTTCCCATCTGAATTTCGGAGAACTCTCTTGTCTTTGCTAAATGAGTGCATCAGTTGGACACCAAAGTCCCACATTGAGAGAATTCCTACAGAAATGTTCAAGCACCTGCACGTATTGATGAATTTGTTACTCGACGACGAGGTGAAGGATCTAGCGTACGATTTAGCACTGGTAGCAATGAGCAGCACCGGTGTGTTTGACAAAAATCCAAGTGAAATTGGTGCATGGTTCCGATTTCTACCAGTTTTTGACAAGATTAAACGACCTCTTAAGGTTCAGGAGGCTGTACAGAGCATGTCATCAGGTGTCATCTCCTTTTTATGTGAAGCAGTTAAGACTGTTGGAAAAAACAAAAAAACTGTTGGAAATAATTTATTCAAGCAATGGGACGTTGTCAGAAGTAGCTTGTCCCATTTTAAAGGTATAGGCAAAATCAATTGTTTGGTATAAATTGCGTGTGTTTACTCTTTTTTGCTTAGGTTTAGCTTCTGAGATGTATATAATATGTTGCTCCTGTGTTTGTTTATATATACATTACTTATCCTTTGGACTTGGGATAAGCCTAGAGGAATTTATTGACTGGCGTATCTTCTATGTGTTTGTTGCAGGTGTATCAATTGGTTTTAGTCCCCTTATTGTTTGTATTCTGCAGGACTGTGTGAGGGTACTAAAGTCTGAATCTAAAACATATTCTTTACCAGAGAAGTCAGAAATATCACTCTATGTCTGCAGCACATTGAAATATCTTTTGCAAACTCAGGTAAACTATATATACATCTGCATGCAATATGTTTATATTTTAGCTTACACCGCTTAATTAAGATACCAATTCATTTCTATAAATTAAAAATATTGTAGGTAGATTCCAGACCACTCTCATGTTTGGTCCAGTCAGTTTTGTCTGAGGTGGTTGATGGATCTAAGGATTCTTTATGTGAATGGAGGCCATTGAGAATGTTACTGCTTTTCTCACAATCTTTGTCAGACAAAAAAACTTTCATCTTGCATTCCACAAGAACAGCAGGTCTACTTGCTGACACTTGTTTTGCAGATACTCTTGATGAGATCAAAGGACTGGTGAGAAGTATTTCTCCGGATCAGGATGAATTTGCAGGGATCGTTAAAGCGTTTTCTTCTGCATTGATATGTGCAACACCTGAATCGATTTTAGAGAATTTTGCTTCTGTGATGGCTGTTTCTTGGGATCTCTACGGAACATCATTCCCATTTTTACACTCCATCTCCTTTCTAGACGAAAACTTCCTCGGAAACCTTTTAAAGCTATGGCCTGACTTATTTGTGCGAGGTTCAGAAACAATAGATAGTGAGAATGATTTTGCTGGCCACTCATCATCCATAACTGAAGAAATCAAAAGCAAGACTGCCTTCTTTTTAGAGCAGATGCCTTTTCCTGCATTGCTTGACGCAGTTATGAGGATGGATATATCTTGCTTGCTAGAGTTTCCAAGAATATCAGAGATACTGCTGCTAAAAGTTTCGCAGCCTAAAAGTGATAGTATTGAATCAGATATCCAATTAATACTAAACTGGCTCTCCCAAATACGATCATCTTACAAGGTTCAACCAGCTCCGGTACTCTGTCAACTCTCTGAGATCTGCTTACGTCTCATGAAGCACTTGCTCTCTCAAATATCAGAACAGGACCTTGTTTCTGGACCCTCTTCAGACAAGTCGCTTGCTCCTTTTGCAAAGTGGAAGCATCAAGTAGTGGCCCAGACAGTTCTTTGCCACCCTGTTATGATGGCACTGTTGGATTGTGGCACATTACCTCGAGTGCAGAATGTTGAGATTTTTTCAGAAACGTCTCTAGTTATTAGTGAAATAGATCAACACATTATTGACCTATTAGTTTCTACTTGTGAGCACTTTTTCTTTGATGAGAGACGGAAAGGGGACCTCATTGCAAATAAGTCAATTATGGCCATTAAGGACTTGGTCGAAAGGCTTCTCTTGGTATTCAGAGGCAAGTTTGAGCTTTGTGTTGGTTCTCAAAGTTTCGCTCCGCTTCTGCAACCATCACAACTAATTCATGCTTTGTTGAGATTTATATCACCTGTTAAACTTTTATATCTTGCCCGTTTCATGCTGAGTAAAATCGAATTGGCTAGCCCAAATTCGAGTATGATTCTCAGTTTGGGATTGGATATTGCTGGCGGAGCTTTTGAAATGCTTATGTCGTATTCACACGAGCCGGCTGCTAAGAGAGGGGTATATGATTTGCTGTGGGAATTAGAAGAAAATAATTATGACAGTAACCTCATTGAGGAAGTATATAGCCTGGCATGCAGGTTTTCGACCTCTTTGGGTTTGGTTTCAGCAGATACTTGTTTGCTTAAAGTTGCTGGTGGCATTTTCAGGGGGCAACATAGTGTTCACCCGTTGACCGTGATAATTTCACAGATTATTGGGAGAACTCCTAAAGACTTGATTATCCATTGCATTAATCAGGCAAACATGACCAGAGCCAAGATATTGTTCTATCTTGTGGAGTCCAGTCCCTTTCATCTGTCAGTCTTTGGACACTTTTTCTTTAGTAAGCAACAGGATGACATTGGGCTTACAAATGATCAGTTTATCATGCTTCTGCCTGCTGTGCTATCGTATCTGACATCAGTCATTAATGCAAAACTTGACAAGCCATGTAGTAGATGTTTGGATATAACTTCAGTTTATTCGAATATACTAATAAATCGTTTTCTTCAGTGGCCGATGTTTTTGTCTGGGTGCATCTTTGAAGAGAAGTATGAAGAGATTCCGACAGAGGATATCGACACTATGTTTAATGCGAGTCTTCTTGGGAAGGCAGTACGTATGTTTCAGTATCACTTTGCCTTGACTGAAAGTCCAACTAAAACAGACCATCTCTTAAAGGTATTCTATTCCATGTTTCCTCACAACACTAGTGCTGACATGTTGGATTACGAGATAAGAGAAGTGGACGTTCAGTCAGTAGACGATATGTTTAATGTTGCTATCCGTGTAGTTGCAAAAGTACAACTTTCAAGGATTTGTTTGTTTCCTGATGATAGCAGCAGTATGTGTCATTTCAAACGCCAAGCAGGTAGTTGTGTGAAGGAAAGTTGTCAAGAAATGGGATCCAACAGAGAGAGTTTATTAAATCCGTTTCTAAATGCTTTAGTCAATAGCTGGGAATGTGTTGTCAAGAGATGTGATGCTTCTTTCAAAAGGGGGAAACAAGAGAAATGTTGGTTCCTGTGCAAAAGCCTTGAAAACTTCCTTTTGACAAGTATTCTAAAGTTTTTGCAAGACGTGTGTGAGAAGCTTGTTCACTTGGATCCCCTTCCTTTCCTGGAGAGACTGATGAAATCAGTTCTTGTGTATAGATTTGAGGACTCGAAGACATTGAAGATGTTGAGAGAAATTTTCTCCTTATTGTCTAGAGGAAAGTACTCGTATGCACCATATATCCAACTCCTAAAAAGCCACTCTCAGTTTACACCCTCACATACTGGTGACTTATTCAGGGCTGTCTCCAGCATTCTAAAACATGTTAACATCTCAAGTCCAAATTCTGTGGGTTGTTGTCTCGAAGCACCTGAGTATGTGAAGCAGTTAGAAATTATCAAAACTCTCAGGGTGCTGCTCTCCAAATGTGGAAAAGATTCAGGAATCAATCTGAAAGAAGTGCATTTTCTTCTTTTGTGTTCTTATGGTGCAACTCTGAGCGAAATCGACTTAGAGCTCTACAAGTTGATGCATGATATCGAGTTGATTGATGACGAAAGCAGGCTGAATGTTTCTGAAACAGGTTATTTGTGGGGTAAGGCTGCCTTGAAAATGAGAGAGGGGCTGTGTGCATCGGACGGTGGTGAAGCTAAGTCAGTGGAAGATATCCGGCAGAGCCTTTTCAAAGAGAATCTTTGTGTTGATCCCAAAATATGTGCTCTAACTGTTTTGTATTTTCCTTATGAACGTACTGCAGAGGTATCAGATAACTCTTCTTACTTATATTATAATGATCCAATAAGCAAGCAGGTACCTGTTATTGAACGATATGATCCGGCTTTCATCCTGCGATTCTCAGAACACTCATTGCTCACGGGATATATTGAACCTGTGGAATTCGCCAGTTTAGGCTTGCTTGCAGTTGCATTTGTGAGCATGTCTTCAGCAGATCTTGAGATGAGAAAATTGGGCTATAATACTCTTGGGAGATTTGTGGAAGCCCTAGAGGTAAATAGTTATTTTATGTTAACTTATCTGTATGTTTTGACTGTCCACTGAAGTTCTCCTTAGAATCTCTAGGTATTATCAATCGTAAGAATTTCTTTGTTTAACTAAAACTTTTTGATGTACGTAGTGTTGTACGATGAATGAGCATGTAAAGGACAGACTTAGGCTTCTGCTTTCGTATGTGCAAAATGGAGTTGAGGAACAATGGCAAAGAATCCCAACTGTTTCTGCTGTTTTTGCCGCTGAGACATCTCTGATATTGTTGGATTCTTCTCACGAACATCATGTTCCCATAACCAAATTTTTGAAGTGCTCATCTACACTGAAGCTGAGGGTACTTATACTCTGAAAACTGTAAACTCTTCTCTTTGTCCTTTACATTTCATCAAAACTGTTTTTGATTTTTTTCTCTTTGCTAGGGAATACCTTTGTTTCGTGATTTTTTCTTGAGCAGCGCTGTTGGATCACAGAGGCTTTGGATACTTCGCCTACTGTGTGTGGGCTTGAAATCGGAAGACGATGCTCAAATTTACGTTAGAAACTCCGTCCTTGAGGAAGTGATGAGTTTCTTCTCAACTCCTCTTGCCGATGATGAAACTAAAGGACTAATCCTAGAGGTGATACTTTCTTTCCTTAATGTCACTTAGTGTTTCTTGCACCTATATTATAAGGTTGGTTTCGAAAATATATATTTGTATTTGGTCTTTCTGTATTATAATGGGGTATCTTTACTTCACCTTTGAGCTCGTAATCCAACACACGACAAAATCCATCTTTCTTTCACTTTTCAGGTTGTGAGAAAGTCAGTCAAATTCCATAAGATGGCCAGGCATCTAGTTGAAAAGTGTCATCTGCTGTCATGGTGTTCATCGTTTATCTCAATGTTTACTACAATCCCCATTGGAGATGAAGTTTCGCGCTTTGTAGTTGTCTTGGAGGTGCAGTATTAAGTCCATTAATGCTATTAGTCTGGTTTGCATCAAGAGTCGTTTTCTAGCTAGAATAATATTGTATTCGTTATCCCATTGAAATTTGCTTTGTGATATTGTTGTATCAGGTCATAACTGATGCACTCGCCTCCAGAAACGTTACAGAGTGGTTGCAAAGATTTGCCCTCGAAGAGCTAATGGAAATCTCATCGCGTTTATACAGACTTTTAGGTGGTGCAATACGAAAAAATGGTAGTACTTGGGTTGATTTGATTTTGCAGATACTATCTGCGACTCTGAAGATGTCACAGAAACGAAAAATGTACCAGCCACATTTCACCATTACGGTCGAGGGGATATTCCAACTCTTTGAGGCTGTTGCTAATTGCGAATTCGAAGCTAGTGCAGAGAGTGGGCTTGATACTATATTAATGACCACCCCGCCAATTGACATTATATGCATGGTATCTCTCTCTCTCGTCCAATTTTTGTTTTGAACAGTTTAAGAAAGTTTTTGTATCATACGATATAATATTTTTCAGGACGTGGACAAGCTGAGAAGGTTTCTTTTGTGGGGAACCTCCACAGCCTTGAAGAGTGACCTTAAAAAGGGATCTAAGCCTCATCAAGATACTGAAGAAGGACAAGAAGAGACTATGGTAGCAAAGTTTCTACGCTGGCTATTGGCTTCAGTGATTCTTGGAAAGCTTTATTCTGAAGCTAATGATTCGGACCCAAAGCCAGAAACTTTGCTAACATTGTTAGAATACTACAAGAAAAGGAATGTCGTCGGAGGCAGCATGACAAAGTCGGAGCACGTAATAGGGGAAGTAATCGTACATCTCCAAAAGCTTGTGCGTACAAACTACGGGGTTCTTCTTCCCTCAGTTGTATTTGCACTTTCTCTCATGCTTCTTCGAAATGGCCTCGGGACTGCAGGTATGCTGCTTTGAATTGAATTCTTAGGGTTTGGAATCAAGTTTACTGCGTGAATTTTCGGTTGGTTATAGATCATTCAGAATGATATCTGCTGAAACTAAAGAATTAGGTGTTAAGCTGCATGTTTCTGCCAATCAATCTAAAGCTGAAAATTATTTCTCTCTCATTTTCTCCGTAGGTACCGAGTCCGAAGATGATTACAAGCTCATCAAATCCTTGTGTTGTAGAATTAGCAGTCCTCCAGAGGCTATTCCGGCCTGGAGATGGTAAACGATTCATCTGTTGTTTTTGTTCATCATATTCCAAAACCTTTGATTGTTTATCACTCCAACCCTTAACCTGAATCCTTCTCCATAGGTCATATCATTTGAAGGATCGTTCGTCGGAAGCAGCCACAAATGTGGAAAAGATAGATGTACTCCATGCGTGCCAGCACCTTTTGGTGATATTCTCTGATATGCTTGGAGAAACGCCACATGACATCAACAGGTGTTTGTTGCTTCGTGAAAGCTTTGACATGTCCAGTATATTTGAATGGGAAAGAGGCGGTTTTAGTTGAGACCTAGTCGTTGTATTTGACATGTCCAGTATATTTGAATGCCGCTTACTTTAAGTTGTTATTGATTCGCTCAGTGTTTAAGTCTCTGTTTTGTCAAAATTATAAAATGTTATTTGAGTCAAGAGTCCCAAGTATTTTGCAGCAATCAACAAGTTGGTTTGATTTTCATTATCGTTGTTTGGAAAGTTTTCATTTTTCCAATTTTTGAGGCATTAACTCTAAAACTCCAATTTTTGATTTTCATTTGAGTTTGAGGCTAAAACACAGATAACAAAACTTAACTCGTAATCCATAAAAGATATTCATAGTAAAACAAAACATAATTCAGAAAGTCTTCAAGTCTTAAAATGACAAAAGCATATAAATCCGAGTGGCTTTAGTAGTCGTGATGCTTGCTTTAACTTGTCCATGCCTCTGTAAAAAAAACACATACACAAGATTACTACTACATACAAATATGAGAGCAAAATCATTAACAGCTCACTCATTGGTATAAAGACAAGTTAAAACATGCTAAACATAATTTAAGAAGAAAAAAACAACACATAATCAAGTATAAAGACAAGTTAGATGCAGGAGAATAATAACACAAGGCAGTTAAGTAGTATAAATGTAGAAAACAGAAGCAACAGAAACATCATCAAATATAAAGACAAGTTTTGCAAACAATATTGGTCAACTGAACAAGTACACAATAATGTCCCAGAAACAATGCAGAGAAGCATCCTCCATTACTACATAGATGATTTTCGTGCAAGCAAAACTGAGTTTGAGCTCATCCCATGAATTTGAGTATATAAGCCTCTTAATGATGAAAAACATACGCATAACATGAATCAGCAAAGCAATTGATGTTGATAAGAATATAAGAGCAAACATAACATATTACGATAAACTCTTTATACCTCACATTGAATCTTAATATGTATTTACTTTTCGAATGTGCATATTTTGGGCATATGTAAATTAGAGCAAACACATAGTGTGAAACTCATCAATTGGAAATGTGAGAGCTTCAAAAAGTTCATCTTCTAGGAGCAATGAAACCAATTGGGAAGAATTGGGATTTTCGCCGTTGTTGAGAAAGTGAAAAAAATTGATGGCAAAAAAAATTGACCAAAATCATCTATGAACCTCAACCAAACATTTTATCATGAATTCAAGCAAGCTGATAAATTCTTTTTTTTTTTTAAAGTTCATCCAATATCATCTATAAACCTATCAAATTTCAAATCATATCAAATTATATATCGAATAAGACTCCTAATTCAAAATTCTTAACAAAAAAAAAAAACCAAATAACCAGCCTATATCTTCAGCCCAAAATGGTTTTAGTTTGACGGTCTTATGCGCGTCAGAGACAGCGTCCTCGTAGTGCTCAAGCGACGCGTGAGCAGCGGAACGCTTGGAGAAAAGGACGGGGTGATAGTCTAGAGGCGTAAGATCGATTGCTTCCGGTAATGGCTTCCTGGAAGTTACCGGAAGAGAGAGCCTCGCTTCCTTCTTCTTTTTTTAGGTTTGATTCCACTTTTGCTTGAAGTGCCCGTTTGATCGCTGAAAGATTGCCCTTTCCTAATTCTCGGTTTCCTACTTCTCGGGAAAACTGTGCAGCTTCACAGTCCATCCCCGGAGGCACATGCATCTCGTAGTCCTCCGTGTGATCGCTGAGCAGAAATGCAACCACTTCAATCACTTCCTCGTCATCCAAGAGCATATTGATAATGGCTTCGATATCAACTTGAAACTTCGAGATTATGCATTGCTGCATCACCTGGTTGTAGTTGGATGGTCATCTTGGCATCGGAGAGAGCTTCCTCGTGTTGGTTGAAAGAACTGTAGGCCTCCGAACGGATCTTGTAGTATTCGAAAAAGTTTGGATTTTTGTTGATTAACTCGGTTGACGACATCCATGGTGTTTTTCGTGCTTGCTTGAGAGACGGCGGAATAGGTAATTATGGGGCTTTGGGGTGGGTGTTTGGATACCGGAATAGCATTGAAAATATCTGAATTGAGAGTACCGACACTTACTGCCGCTAACGTCCTCCTCGTTCTTGTACTTACCAAGACTACCGACACTTAGGCCGTGTCCCGGACCGCAAATCACACGTTCGACGGTTACGTTGTTGGAGCCACGACCGACCGAGACACAATCGTCTCCTGTCGCTATTGTGCAGTCGAGGATGCTAATGTTGTCCGATTGCTCAGATGGATACGTACCATCAGTGTTGGGACTTTCAGCAGGCGCGATATGCTTAATTAATGTTGTGGATGTTGACATTTAGGTTTTCACCAAGAACATGTGGAAGGCCTTAAAGCTTTAAAACTTATAACACAACCAACTATCATGTTTTACTACGTTACATGTTTTGTGTTAAGGGAGAAAACACATAACACCACCCTAGAACAAGCTATTGAAGGAGATTCGACTTAAGAAACCCTAGGTATTCTCTCTTCCTTATATATGAGCCATAAAACCGACTTACAGCCTTGATCTTTACGTTTTGGTGGTTAGACTTCGTGATTCTTGACCCAATCTTTGAACCGTGATATCAACGAATATATATATATAAAGTAAAAGTTTACGTAAACTGAACTCTAGACGTAGTTTTCAAATTAAATTACTTGAAGTTTTTAAATCAACAACATGCGTCAGGCAAATCACAATTAAAATTATGTTTTATTCGTGAAGATCGGTCACTTTTCTACCTTTGTATATAAAACAATTATATCAAAAACATAGTGTGCTTTTACAGAGGGAGTCGCAATATGAATACAAGAGGGTGGATAATTTTTTCTTTTAACTCAGGCTTCCCAAAAATATGATTGGTGTCGAATACTGAAATTAGAAGAAACGGAACTAAATTAATCGGAGAAGTTCTTGAGATGGGAGGCATCGATATCTCAGTTAGCATGACCTTTTTTATATGCTTGTTAGTAATTACGTTAAGCTAAATTTGTTTTGAGAAAGGGTTAATTACGTTAAGCTATATTGAACAAACAGAGTAAGCTGATGTTGTAATCTTCGATTGGTGCCTTTAAAATAGAGGATTTTTATATTATGATTTAGACACTCATAACTCACAGACCAAATTTCTAACCAGGAAATTTTTAATCAACCACCTGAAGGGGTCTGTTTATTATACATTACCCACACACACACACACAAAAAATAGAAACAAACAAAAAAAAATCAAAAAGTTAGGGAAATAAAAACATTATCAAAAGTCGGATATTCCAATGGTTATTTCTTGTTCAAATATTCCCAAACTAACTCTCACACAAAACAAATGTTTGTGGAAACTTTTGATGTTTCTTTTTTTAATTATATAATTATATTAAGGGATACCAAAAAGCTTATTTGGGACACGTAGGGAAGCTAAGTTTTCCACCAAAGACAACATTGGCGTTGTTGCAAAGTGCTCCGACCAAACCTCCTGACGACGACTTTTGTCCTCCTGCCTTGCCTACGAAGTCCAAGTTCACGTCAACGACGTTGACTCCTTCGCACGGCACCGATTTGCTGCATGCTAACTGAACAATATCTTTTGTAATTGTTGTTCCTCTTACGTTCTTGAACAACACATTGCTTATCGCAACATTTGAATCCTACAGAAGACACACACACAAAAAGGGAGATTTTTGTAAGCTACGGACTGATCAAAAGATTAATATGAGTTTCGGTTTGAGATTTTCTCGGTTATAAAGAGCTTACTCCGCCTCTTGAACCGTAGTTTTGGTCAATGATGATTGGGTTCTTGACGTTTTGCATGATGATATCTTCAAAATGAATGTCTGCAGCCTTGCTTGGACCCGAACCACCCCAGGTCTTGATTCTAAGTCCATTGTCGGTCTCTATCATCGTGCAGTTCTTAACGAGAATGCCGCTAACGTCCTCCTCGTTCTTGTACTTACCAAGACTACCGACACTTAGGCCGTGTCCCGGACCGCAAATCACACGCTCGACGGTTACGTTGTTGGAGCCACGACCGACCGAGACACAATCGTCTCCTGTCGCTATTGTGCTGTCGAGGATGCTAATGTTGTCCGCATTGCTCAGATGGATACCATCAGTGTTGGGACTTTCAGCAGGCGCGATAAGCTTAATGTTGTGGATCATGACAGTATCGGTTTTCACCAAGAACATGTGGAAGGCCTTTGCGTTGACCGAGCTAATGCCGTTAATTTCAAGATTTTTCATGTTCCTGAATTTGAGAGACTGCAATGTGTACGTGTGTACGTGTAATTAGTACATAATTTCTAACATTAGTTAGTGGCATATTAGTGTGTATATATATATATATATTATTATTGTTATTATTCTTACCGTTGGAGGAAGATTGCATTGGGCCTTTTTGCCACAACCACCTGCTTTCCAGACGGCTTCACCTTTGCCGTTGAATGTGCCGGTTCCGGTGAGGAGGACATCGTCGACACGCTCGAATAAGAACCACTCGGGGGTCGCGTATCCGCTTGTTGTAGCGATGATCGTGCCTTGAACTTCGACGGTCACCTTGCTCTTGCATGGACCGGCGAAAATAACTGGACCAGCCAAAAATTCTCCTTTAGGAACAAGTAGCGTTGCTGGTACAGGACTTGCACACACTTGGATCCATGAGTTCAAAAACGCCTGCATTGCATGTCACCAATAGTTTTATAAGAAAAACTTTAGTATTGGATATATTTTGTTGTAACATGTATTTTACTAATAACCAGAAGATTATGAGGCGAAACTAATTAAAACTAATTTCTAAAATTTAAGAGATACCTTGAAAGAATTGGTGGAACCATCTCCTACGGCTCCAAACTTGGTAATATCAAAGACCGAAGGGTTGCCGGAATTAGCGGCGAGGCCACGGCGGCCACCGAGATATTCACCATTAGCCACGCAAGAACCAAACACCAAGGCCATTAGAATCAATGAACCTACACTAGTATTATTTGCCTTGGCGACCAACCTTCTTGCGTTAGCCATGGTGATAATATCTTTATTTTTTTTTATTTTTTTTTTGCTCTTTTAAAAAAGTTTACACAAATTTAAAAGCGATTTGCTCATTGGAGGATTCCTGATGTTTTTATAGGGTTAGTTTCTGTGCTATTTTTGGATTTTTAATCATTTTTTTAAGTAATGGTTTGAGGGAAATGTTAGAGTGTGCGATTCCATATTCTTTTGCGGATGTTTGACCCCAAATGATAGGTGATAACGAATCTGATTTAACGGTAACTTTTTTTTATCTAAGAAAAAAAAAACGAATCTACTGATTAAGTGGTTGAGAATGATCAATAATATTACCCGGTAACTAAAATTGCAACAAATTACTACCGCTTGTTTCTTTGTGATCTTTGTTTCCTAAAATTATGTGTATGTAAAGGGTAATTTTGAACGACATAACTAAATTATTTTGCAAGTTCTTTTTTTGTATCCCAAATGAGATCCTTTTTTTGGCCTTATAATATAATTTTAATAAAATAGCGATCTTACGCTATAAACACACAATTAAATCAGATGTATCATATAAAACTAATTAAAAATAGTCATTATAGTGAAGTTTTTTTTTAATTTTTATTCACAGTAAAACAAATAATAACTCCATCATTTCATTCTAAGATTATAATGGTGGAAAATGATTAAAAATTATTCATAGAATGAAAATTTTCACCACTGTTACACCATTCATAATATATAATTAAAAAAATATGTGGATTATGAAACACATTGTTTCTTTTATAGATCAATTTTTTTTATATATTTTTTGGTCGAAATAGATCAAAATTTTAGTTACGTAAAAATGTGAGGAATTCTGTCAAAACAGAGACAATGACAGCTTTAATCGACCCATCTCTCTCTATCTAGTCAAATTGCGCATTTCCCATGAAAAAACTCATCATCCTTCGCCATAATTTTGTTATTTTATATTCTTCCCTTCTTTTTACAATAAATATTATTTTTCAGTGCAGCAGAAAAAGAAAAAAAAAACACTCCATCTCCCTTTGTTAAGTGTAGTATAGTGTTAGTTTTTTTTTTTTTTTGTTAGTAGTGTTAGTTTATATATATATATACATATTGTGCTCATACTTCATATAGAGTTTCGAATGAGCGAGGGTAAAGCATAATATATAATTAAAATTTTAAAATCAGTTAATACCACATCATCTAAACACATCATTCAGTCGGATCGGACCATCTTACCCATTCATTTATAGAATCACTACTACTAATTTACATTTAAAAACCAACGGCTGATTAATTACGATTAAGCTTAATTAGACTTAGCCGAAGCGAGCGAGATAAGCCAGAGCTCCAACAAGTGGGGCGTTAATGTAAGTGGCTGGCTCGGACCGTTGGTAGTCGGACCGTTCGTCAGGGAATTGGTCGTACTGGTCCGGACCACCAACGACCGCACCGACTAGATCGTTGGGATTAGGAGACTGAGAGTTGAACATGGAGAAGCCGTCGTGGCATTGGATCTTGGTCGGGTGGGCTGCGACGGAGGGGAGAGATGAGCCACGGTGATGAATCCGACGTGGATATTTCGGACCATAACCAACCATGTATGACATTTTCAATGGGTTGTCCCCAAGTAAATAGTCCACCTGTCATATAATCATACATCAGTTAATTTGTATAACACTTTTGGGTCTCGGTTTAAATTTAATTGACTAGAATTCGCAACACTAGATTATAGAAAAGCGTGTATATGTTGTTTAAAACGAACCTGCTTCTTGGCGATGGAGCGGAGGCGGGCGGGGGTGACGACGGAGCCACCACAGTAAGCGACGGTGCGAGCAGAGGTCAAGTATTTGGCGTAGGTCAAGAGCAAGAACGATGTTGACGTCACGTATTGCATGTTGCTCTCACCCATCTTGAACAAAAGCCCACCTATACGTACATATGTACACACTTTCGTAAATTTCTTGATTTTAAAAAGATCTTAAAAGAAATCAAACTCTCTCTTGATATACAAATACAACAACTTAACTAACAGAAAAATTGCGTTGTCCCCCAAAAATGTGTTTTAAACTTTTAAAAAGACCATAGTTATTTGTCAATTTTTATAATACTATAATAAACTCCAAAAGTGATGAACGTAATAGTATTAAAGGTTAACGAATTTTTTGGGTGATATATAACATTTCGGAAAGTTTGGATCTTTAATCTTTTTCTTTGAGCAGTGAAGTCATCATAAATTCATATTTAATCAAATATAAACAAAAATACACAATTATATACATCTATGATCTATGTACATGTATAATTGGGTATCTGTATATACTCAAGGGGGTAAGATGTAAGAAAATGAGAAGGTTAGGGGTAGATATGTACATAGTTGCGAAGATAAGGGGTCAGTTTGTATAAAAACCTGGGGTGTATTGGGAAGAGGAAAATGGAGCTCCAGGTATAACAGAGCAGATAAAATTATCAGCATGCTCTTTGTATTCTTCAAGTGA
Source organism: Eutrema yunnanense (assembly GCA_002933935.1). Taxonomy (NCBI): domain Eukaryota; kingdom Viridiplantae; phylum Streptophyta; class Magnoliopsida; order Brassicales; family Brassicaceae; genus Eutrema; species Eutrema yunnanense. The sequence continues at coordinate 1,828,328 of PKML01077420.1, read as the reverse complement.
CTTCACATTCTGAATCAGAAACTCCTATTAAAAAAAAAACAAAATCACACAAAATGGGTTTCCCAAAAAACCAGTCTTCATCAAGAAAACCAAGGTAATGACTCAATGGTTTAAATTTTGAATCTTTAGTCACTTTAAAATTTGGATTTGTTGTTTATGTTTTAGACCTTGGAGAGAAGAATCCTGGCACCAACAAGCTTATTATCCCAACTAAACATGTTATCAGACTCATCAGCTCCAAAGATTTGTCCATAAACTTTGATGTAACTGAGATATGTTGGGTTATTTGTTGCTTTGTGCAGCCAAGCAGCTCCCCATAACAATTCATCCTGAAAAAACAAAAACAAAAACATTAATTTGATTTTAGTTTTTCGATATTAATTGTTACCGGATCTAAGAAAAAAATTAGACCCAATATCAAAACTTTGAACCTGATATCCGGAGTAAGAACAATAAAATGGACAAACTTCTGGTTTCAGACCTGCACTGTAGGGTCCTCTGTATTTGTCCGCAAATGCAAAAACCTTAAAAACCCACAAAGGCAATTTAATTAATTAATGCGCTTAGACTTATAACTTTATGAATTCGCAAATTTTGTGATTTTTTTTTTAATTTAATTGCAACATGATTATTAAATGAAGAATATTTCACCTAATTACAAAACTTGAGGACTTTTTGTTTACTTTGAAGAATGACAATGTGCTTTTTGTCTTTAAAATAATGTTTTTTTTTGTTGGTTAGTTTATTTACCGTTATGGCTCGTTGGAGGAGGAGATTGGAATAAGAAGGGTCACATTTGCGGAAAACAATCGAAGCGGCGGCAAGAGCGGCCGCGATTTCACCGGCGATATCAGAACCAGGATTGTTCTTGTCTACTTTAAACACACTTCTTGGTGTATCCATGTCTTCTGGTCTCTCCCAACAAGCATGGTCCATGTTAGGATCACCAACCTGTAAAACGCAAAACATAAACCATTTCTTCCTCTGTTTCCCAAAAATTTGACTTTTTAAGGAGAGAAATTATGAGTAAATTAAGAAACCTGAACATAAATAGTGTCAGGATGTGAAGTGGCTTTGAGGAGAAAGTCAGTGGCCCAACGAACTGCGTTTTCAGCGTTTGGTAATTCAGAATTCATGAGACCACCAAACTCAATTAAACTCCATGAGAGCATAGTGGTTGTGAATGCCATTGGGAATCCAAACTTCATATTGTCCCCTGCGTCGTAGTATCCTCCCACCAAATCCACCTACAAATTAAACCCAATTATTAACCAATATTAGGGTTTCCAAAAAGATGAAATTTGTTCACTCTGTCTGTTTTTCTTTTATACCCATAAAGATTGAATATTTTTGTTTGACAGAGAAATTTAACTTATAAAACCTGTTCTCAAATTGTAAGGTTTCAAATATGAATTATTTTTTACTCTGTTTCATACATCAAGCCCATAAGGTTGAATCTTTTGATGATTTTGGTAGAGAACAATTAACTACAAAACCCATTAGCACAAAATTAGTGTTTCAGATATGAATTGGGTTTCATCTGTTTTATACATCAAAACCCCATAAAGGTTGAATCTTTTGATGGAGAAATTAAACCTTAAAAACCCAATAACAACAATAAGGTTTCTTCAAATATAAATGGTTTTTCCTCTGTTTTATGCATCAACCCCATAAAGGTTGAGTCTTTTGATGGAGAAATTTAAGAAATCCGTGAACAAAATTAGGGCTTCATTTATCAAAAGAAATCTGTAAGACTGTAACCGAACATGGAAAATGAAAAAAAAAAACATCACATTTTCAAAAAAAAAAAGCAGTAAAACACCCCCCAAGAATATAGCAAATCCTTTGTCAGAAACCCCCCCCCAAGAAAGTAGTGTAATTTACGTTGAGGGCAGAGCCATCAGAGAGACCAGAGTTACTCCTCCAAGTCATCCTTTGGTTCGGTGGAAGTTTTCCGGATCTTTGACCTTCGAAGAAGAGAATGGATTTGGTGAGAGCGTCTTTGTAATTGTGGTTGTCGAGGCGGTAACGATGGTGGAGGCTGCGGAGAGAAGAAGGAGAGGAGAAGCCATTGGAAAGAAGCAAGAAGAAAGAGAGAAAGATGATGATGACTCGAAAAGAAGGTGAAGAAGAATAGAGAGGAAGAGTCATTTCTCTTGTTCTAACGAATAGAGAGAGAGAGAGAGAGAGACCAATGAATGAACAGTGCGTAGAAGAAGAAGCTTGCTGCTATATGAACAGAGGAAGTAATAAGCTTTTTTATAGAAAAGATTGGTTTTTTCTCTCCTCACTTTCCATCTTCTCTCTCACCGAGCTAAACCGCTTAGTTTATAATTTAAAATTAGAGTTAATTAGTTTTAATCAACTTTAATGTCGATTTAACATGATTTTTTTTTCTTTTTGTTAAATGGCATGATTCTGTTTTTTACTTGGTTATACTTTTTGTAACGGAAATTATCTAAAATCGATGTTTATGACCAACACAAAAACATGACTAATAACAATTTCATTTGTGATTAAGTATCCGTTATACTGTTAAATTTCCGATTTTAAACGAAAAGTTTCAGATATGAAAATATCAAGTTGACAAAAACTAAAAACACAATTATAAAGTTTTGTTCACTTAATAGAGTTTAAAATAGAGTCAATTCTTCTCCAACCCAACTCTATTTTAGAGCCAAAAATAGAGTTTTTAATATTTGGCTCTATATTTAGAGTCAACTCTATTTTTTTTGTTCATGACTCTATTTTTAACTCTAAAATAGAGTTTTTAACTCTAAAATAGAGTGGCATTGGAGTAAAACTCAACTCCAAAATAGAGTTGCTCTATTTTAGAGTAAAAAATAGAGCAATACATTGGAGATGGTCTTAGGGTATCTCCAACCCCACTCCATTTTCTACTCCAAACTCTATTTTGGAGTAAATTTCTCTCCAACCCCACTCCATTTTCCACTCCAAAATGGAGTTTCTCCATATTCTACTCCATATTTGGAGTAACTCCATATTCTACTCCATTATGGAGTTGGACTTTTTTAATTACAAATTGATCCTTTAAATATTAAATATTTATATTTTATACTTTTTATTAATTTAGCAATGTATTTGTCGTACATATTATCAACTATCAACATATATGCATGTGACACTATACGTATTTTTGTATGTCATAATTATTTAAACACTAAAAAAATTATTTAAGAAGATTGCAAAGTAAAATAAACTTAAAAATACATAACAAATGCTGAAATTAAAGATAAGCAACATAAACAAATTTAACACAATAAATACGATAAATTTAATATTCCCCTAAACCGCTTCCTAGTCCACCAAGATCACTAAAAAAGTGTCTTGTCTTTGTGTGCTTGTCTTCTTTAATTGCTCCAAAAGCTGTTTATTTCCTTCTTCAAAAGTTTTGATAAATGATGTTGTTTGATCAACAAGTTTTCTTCGAAATGCACTAATTGATCATTTGTGGGAAAAATTTAGTGTCGGTGATGTTTAATGATATTATGTAATTTTTTTTATTTAATAAGTATTAAATTTTATTAAATTCATAATTTATAAAAGTTTTGCAAAAAAATGGGTTAATTTGTAATTTTTAGAAATAAATGCATTATTAATAAAATACAAAAGAATCTATTTAGAATATTCTTTTTGGAGTAAAAAATGGAGTTATACATTGGGGCAAAACACAACTTCATTTTAGAGTTGCTCCATTTTGGAGTAAAAAATGGAGATATACATTGAATATGGTCTTAGCTTTGAAATAAAAAGAAGTTTAGTTTGAAGGATCTTGTAAATTTTTGCTTTCTCATCGTTTAACACAATCTCGAAATCGTAAAAGTTTTTGTAACCATTCACCCATACCGAAAATTCAGTCGAAGCATTTAATTAATTGTTGTTATCAGTAAGGTAAAAATGGAAAGAAAAAAAATAATTCGAACCGTCCAGTCGATTTTACGTCGTATGACCAAAATAATACTAATAATGAGTTATGCATATGTTTTGTCAGAAAATAAAAGAGATGGAGCTGAGAGAACGAATGTGGAAGTTGTGGGCCTTGTTTCCAAAATCAGAACAAGTTCGGGTGGGTAAGGTGAAACATAATAACATGGAGGGTCTTTTAGTAATATTTTAAAAATTACTTATTGTCCGTACGCTTGATTCGGCTCCTTGGGAGTGGGCTAAAACTCTGAGGGCCCAACTTATAAAATGGATAAGCAATACTGTATCTTCTTCATTTATTCTTTTTAACATTAATGCAATTGCAATGCATGCATACTGGTTTTTTCATTATCTCAACAAATAAATTTGGCACATAAACTAACGTCTTTAATTACATTCTTGATAGTCGATATGATTGAAGTTGGAGATTCTTTTTAAGGGATCCGAAATTCAATTTTAAATAACTTCAACCATGTAAGGCAACCAAGAATGTTTAGCCCTCAAATGTTTCAACCAAACCCAAATGTCACATGCACAACGAGTTTAACAAAAAAAAATACGAAAATTCTGTAAGTATATATATAGTCATATACATTATCGGAAGGGAGTGAAGAAGGACTAATAATGGAGGTGAGTACATGCTGCATGCATGTGAATATGTGATGAATCCTATCCTACTATAATAATGTCACTCGTTACATTAAAATAAATGGACCGATGGTGACCTTAAAACCGGACCATTTGACCGGCTTGTCGTTTTCCACGTTTTGGTATTCAGGCTCTCTCCATCTTGGGTAAGTCTTAATGGCAAAATTGTCGTTCCGTTTCACAATTTACCATCATTTATTCATTTTATGGATAATGTTAATTAGTTTAATACGTTTCACCTGTTACAAAGGTCGAATCTGCAACCACCACGAACTTGTAGTTAATTTAGTGTTTGATTTTGATTTTTTACTTTTTTTGCGAGTTTATATGTTTAGATATACGTTTTTACATTATGTTAAAATGTTGTGTTTTAAAAAAGAGAAAGGACTTATCAAAAAAACAAAAAAGGCTTTTGTACTCAACGAGTTTTGCACTATTCGAGGGCTTTTGTACTCAACGAGTTCCGCACGTTGCACTAGTTGATTTAACGTTTTGGCCCGGATGTTTCACATGGTGCATTTGTACTCAACGAGTTTGTATATCTCAAGATCAGTCGGGTTTCGCCAATCGCCACATATCACCCGATTATATATTTTTTAAAAGTATTCTATTCTCTTTCTCTGTTTTGTGGAAGTGAGTATGAACAAAATATCCAGAATGTTCTTTGAAAATTCATAGAGCTGAAATATTTAGAACTGATGGTAATATTAAAGATTCGTCAGCATCGGATATCCAAATATTTCGATTTCAGAGAAAAAAATAAGATGGGTTTTGTTTTGGAAAAGTTATTTGATTTGAGTTTTGCCCAATATAATAGCTGGGCCGGTACAATAGCAATACTTGCCCCGTAAATGTTGTCTACGGATTAGATTCGTCTTAAGTTTTTCCCTTTCTTTTCAACAGATTCGTGTTATGATTAATAATTCATCAATACTAGATTCGTGTTATTGCGTTAACATTTTTCCCCCAACAGATTCGTGTTAACTAGATTCATCAATATGTATATGCCAACAAAATGAATGTGTTAAAAATCATAATTAATTAAACTTTAGTGATTAAGACTTTTGGTGGCATTCATACTTTCAGTATATGGTGATATCGAGTCATGCACAATTATAAACCACGCAAAGATTTAAGAGAATCTGGAATTATAATAGAAGTGATATAAAAAAATCAACAAATAGTTTGCAAATCTAGGCCAGAGTCGGTCGTTTTCGGACCGTTCTGCCTTGAAATTGTTTTCATGACAATTAATTTCAACGTTCTCCATATATATATGACAAAAACTATAGTAATTAATTAATAGTATATCTGAAACACAACTGTAAACCGGTGACTTTTAAAATTGTTGACGACTGAATTTTAATAGGGCTTATTATTGTGAGCTGATCGAGTCTCAACGGTTACAATTTCATTAATTACATGCGTGCCTTGACAGATTCAGTGATAACTCGACGTCGCTTCACTTGCATCAGACATTAAGCAGACGAAATTACAAATACATTACATCGTTTGCAACTGAAGACAGTTACGAATACATTGGATCGTTAGAAATAAATATCATAATGTTCGTCTAGGTTTCGCTCCCTACTATTGCCATCTACAAGGGTATTGACCGAGAAATACAATAACGACGAGGAGACATAGAAGACAATTTTGTAATTTAATGTCCATATGGATTAGATGATTTCCATTATATTTTACCACAAAAAATAGTACTCTCTTGTTTTTTATTATTTTATGTCAAGGTAGTACATGAAATAGATTATGCTTATTGTAAAATCTAACTTTCATTATTAATGATATATACAGTTGTAGTAAAAAAAAAAAAAATGTTCGTCTAGTTCTGCATTGGAAAAAAAAAAAATTGTTGAAAGAGAGGTAAGAGTTCGATCTTGTTAGATTGGAGCCATCGATCGATATATGTTATCCGACATGTTAAATTAATTTGAGGAATGCTGACAAATAATTAACCAAATCGTCAAAAAAAATATTACAATAACTAAAAACGATAAACTAGCACCTAGTAAGTCAATAGTACAAACCTGTCCCAGATATGCATTTACATATCCTTTCACAATGACTCGAGATGATTATGATTAGTGACGGTGTTAACTCTTGTTTAATTTATCACGCACAATATCAATCAAAATCTATATGAAAGTAATCTTATATATATGTACGAAAATAACAAAGTTCCTAACAGGTTAACGGCTACTTTGAACATATATGGTTCTGCATTAACAGCTAATTAAGCAAGTTTGAATATGCAGACAGAGAATCCGATGATTATTTATGTATATCCAGAAACAACCTACGCGTTTTTAAGACTCCCAAACGAGTTGACTTAGAAAAATAATCACATTCAATACTATATTATTATACTTATGGCACTTCTGTAACATTAAATTGATAAAGAACAATAAACTTGATGGCAATTTACAAAAATGGACCCACCTCATCTTCGTTCATCATCATCACACTCTATATAAACCACTAAACCTAAACTTTTTATTCACATCAACCAAAAAGCAAAAAAAATCCTGTGACAATGGAGTCTCCATTGCTCTTTCTCATCACCCTATTATTATTCTTTTTTCAATCACTCCACGTTGATTCTCAAACTCTGTCAAACTCTTCAACAATCTGCAAAACGACGCCGGATCCAAAGTACTGCAAATCCGTTTTCCCACACAGCCAAGGCAATGTTCAACAATACGGCCGCTTCTCAATCCGCAAATCGCTATCGCAATCGCGAAAATTCATCCGTACGGTTGATAAATACATAACTCGCAACGCTAATTTAGCTCAACCCGCCGTTATTAGAGCGCTCCAAGACTGCCGTTTCCTAGCCGGTCTAACAATGGATTATCTCTTAACGTCGTTCGAAACCGTTAACGACACGTCAGCAAAATCATCATCCTTCAAAACGCTGTCGTTTCCAAAAGCTGACGATGTCCAAACGCTTCTTTCCGCGGCGCTAACTAACGAGCAGACGTGTCTAGAGGGACTTACCACCGCCGCTTCATCTTCCGCCACGTGGACAGTAAGAAACGGTGTCGCTTTACCGCTCGTTAATGACACGAAGCTGTTTAGCGTCTCACTCGCTCTCTTCACTAAAGGTTGGGTCCCAAAAAAGAAGAAACGGGCCGGGTTTGCCTGGGCACACCCGAGATCCGGATCATCCACTCACACAAAGCCGTTTCGTCTATTCCGTAACGGAGCTCTACCGTTAAGGATGACGGAACGAACAAAAGCCGTTTACGAGTCTCTTAGCAGAAGAAAACTCGATGACGGTGACGGTAATGGTGACGGAGACGACGGAAGCATGGTCCTGATAAGCGATATCGTCACCGTGAGTCAAGACGGCACCGGGAATTTCACCAACATCACGGCGGCCGTCGCGGCGGCGCCGAATAACACCGACGGAAGCGGCGGTTTCTTCTTGATCTACGTGACGGCGGGAATCTACGAAGAATACGTCTCGATCGCAAAGAACAAAAGGTACATGATGATGATCGGCGACGGGATTAATCAGACGGTGGTCACCGGTAACAGAAGCGTCGTCGACGGTTGGACAACTTTCAACTCCGCCACATTTGGTACGTCACACAACACATGTTATTCATGATAATGTCTCGAGAGGTTTCATCCCAAAAAAAAAAAAAAATGTCTCGAGATCTTAAAGTATTTTTCTGTAGTTTTTAAAATTTATCGAGTACGTCAATAACTGCCTTTAATTATTGCATATACAACTATAGGTCAAAAAAGTTGGATTGAAAGTGGTGAATAGGAGACAAGATGCATTAATAATAATACCTAGTGGAACGATATGCATAAATAATTTATTTATTTTTGGTTCAATTGATAATAATCTTCGTGCACATGATTTTTTCAGCCGTGACAGCACCGAACTTCGTCGCGGTAAACATAACTTTCCGGAACACGGCAGGACCGGAGAAGCACCAGGCGGTTGCGTTACGGAGCGGTGCAGATTTCTCCATTTTCTATAGTTGCAGTTTCGAGGCTTATCAAGATACGCTTTACACGCATTCTCTAAGACAGTTTTATAGAGAATGCGATGTTTACGGAACAGTCGATTTTATATTCGGAAACGCGGCTGTTGTGTTTCAGAATTGCAATTTATATCCGAGAAAACCGATGCCGAACCAGTTCAACGCCATCACCGCACAAGGCCGGTCTGATCCGAACCAGAACACGGGTACGTCGATCCATAACTGTACGATTAAACCCGCGGATGATCTTGTCTCGAGTAACTATACGGTTAGAACGTATTTGGGTCGACCGTGGAAAGAGTATTCACGGACGGTTATCATGCAATCGTACATTGACGATTTTCTTGAACCGGTTGGTTGGAGAGAATGGAACGGCGATTTCGCATTGAGTACGCTATACTATGCAGAGTATAACAATACCGGACCGGGTTCAAACACTACAAACCGGGTCGCATGGCCCGGTTATCACGTGATTAATTCGACTGATGCAGCTAATTTCACCGTCGCTGGTTTATTTATCGAGGATGATTGGATTTGGAAGACCGGAGTGCCTTACAGCAGCGGTTTAATTTCGTAATTTTTTGTTTTGTTTTGTTTTGTTATTTTCCCTTAATTTTTGTTCTTAACTAATTAATTTGAAGGAAGAAACTGTATTCTTTTTGTTGTAACAATCCGGAAACCTAGCTCAACGCGAAAGAAATGTAAAGCCTGGTGTTGTAACTGTAAACAATTTATGCAAACAAAATACGAATATACTGAAATTGTTTATTGTCAAAAAGAAAGAAAAATTTCATTCCCAAACGACGTCGTTCGTCTACTCTTTTAATACGTGATCACTAAAGCCTTTCCAATCTCGACCGTTCGTTCCCTTTAGGGTCCGATCGCAACGTCTCTGAACCTAACTAATCCCCTCAGCATTCTCTACTTAATAACTAAAACACAAACACATCCCAAAACCAACTTCTAAAGAGAATCAAGAACACGATTTACGATCAAACAAGACACGAATCCAAGCAAAGCACATAAATTGTCCGACATTAGAAACAATGTCCATTTTCGTCCTCTCTCTCCTTCTTTTTGCGACTTCTTTCTATGTTTCCGGCCAGAACCTAACTGCTTACGAGGTTGTTCAGCAGTACAAGTTACCACGAGGAATCTTACCACAAGGTGTCGTCGACTACGACCTAAACCCAAAAACCGGCTATTTCAAAGTCTATTTCAACACCACGTGTCAGTTCCCCATCGACACATACAAGCTCAAGTACCAATCCACAATCTCAGGCTTCATAAGAAACGGACGGGTCAGTAAACTGATAGGCGTAAGTGTTAAAGTGCTTTTCTTTTGGCTCAACATCGCCGAGGTGTATCGTGACGGCGATGAACTCGAACTCTCCGTTGGCGTTGCTTCGGAGGATTTCTCGGTGCATCATTTCGCGAATAGCCCACAATGTGGTTGTGGGTTTTATTGTCGTGGGCTCGTGTTTTCCTCTTGAAGCCCATGGGCCTCCAAGCTTTTATGAATAAATAAAATAAATACGCCAAATAAAAAAAGAGTAACATATTGTTAGATCAAACGATATATCATTTTATTTGGTAACATATTATTTTATTAATAAAATAACGTGATTAAAGAAATTTCGTATTATGTTTTGATCAAAACATAAAAGTCGGGTTATTTTTAATTACGTTTTTGTCACTTGGTTTACCTAAATATATAATAGTGTCATGTGAAAGCCATAAAATGTAATATGATTTGGCATGAAATCATTAATTAATTTTTGTTGGCTAATCAGCTAACAAACACTAAAGCCAACTAACTGAGATTTATAATGATGAAATTGTTTTGTTAATTAGTTTCAACTTTTTTTATTCAAAAAAAGAAAATCAACGTTTTGGTAACAAAATGACAAAAGGACTTTTATTAATTAATTATCCCAACTCCTAACAATCGAAAAGGACACCTCATGCACTCTGATGACACAAGTCCAGTTGTTTGGTGAGAACGGCGTCGTTTACTAGTTGCTAGATATTTTTAGATGGGCCAGCTTCAAGTCTCTCACGTCTTTGGAAAAGTCTAAACAAATCCTAACGGTCATAAACCTAAAACCTAAAACCTAATCAATATTTTTGTTGCTCCGACTTCTGGAGATTCAGATTGGCTTTCATCGTAATGTCTCTGCTTCCGATTTTAACCGCCTCGTTTCTATTCCTCTTCTGCGTTGCTCCGCCGTTTATCGCCGCCGATACCGATGACGATTTGCCGACGGCGTACTCTCTCCTCCAGAGCTACAATTTCCCCGTGGGGATCCTTCCTAAAGGGGTCGTATCATATGATCTGGATGAATCGACGGGGAAATTCCACGCGTATTTCAACAAATCGTGCAGTTTCGCTCTTCAAGGCTCTTACCAATTGGATTACAAATCGACAATCTCCGGCTACATATCGGAGAACAAGCTCACGAAGCTAACCGGCGTGAAGGTGAAAGTTCTCTTCTTGTGGCTCAACATCGTGGAGGTCATCAGGAGCGGAGACGAACTCGAATTCTCCGTCGGGATCACATCGGCGAATTTCGCGATCGAGGAGTTTTACGAGTCGCCGCAGTGTGGATGCGGATTTGATTGCAACGGGTTGAAATCGAAAACGGATAAACTGGGGAGAAACCCTTTTGTTTCTTCGGTTTGAAGGTACTTCACTTGTAATTTATGCGAATGAGGAGACTTTCTTACAGAATTTTCGGTGCTTCTTTGTTTCAACCATTGCTTTAATTTGTATATGTTCTTAGGATCGTTCGAGTAATCAACCGATGTATTGTATTTAGGAATCTACAAGCAATAAAACGGTGGAAGAAAGAACTATTCCCATGTCTAATGAATTTGATTTTCGTTTTGTGTTGAGCAACGGTTTTGTGTGTCTTTTCTTAACTAAAATTGTTTATTGTCACTGTCCATGAGAAATGTTAATCTTTTCTTTCTTTTTGATTTATTATGAGCTTCTTTAGTAGTATATAATTTGTGTGGACTGTAAGTATAGACCTTTGGTATGTTAGACTTCAGGTAAGTGAGACAGTTTGATGAGTTTCTCTGGTTTAAGATGAACCAAGAAGGGAATTTTTTCAGAGATCAGTGAGTTCTTAATTTCATTGAGTAATGGTCGAGATTCTCTATCACTGACATGATCGCATCTTCTTCATCAGAGACTTACTTCGATATGGATAATATCCTCCATAGAAGGTATTATGAATCAAACTTGAACATGAACACGAGTTTGAATGTAGTTTTGAACTTGCCGTGATTGGGAATTCTTGTGTAAGAATAGTTTTGGAAATGAAGAAGTAGCTGAGATAGTTTTTTTCTTTTTTCTTTATTTTTTCTCTATTGTATTGTATTGTATTGGTGGCATATATCTATATAAAGTTCTGATTCACCGAAACTATAGAAGTATATTCAGTTGAGCCAGATCTTGGGTTGAAGAAGAGATTTGGGGAAAATGTTTTAACTCGTGTCTTGTCCTTTCTCTTGGCAACTCTTTTGATGACTTATGCCGACTCTCACAATTCTCTACTTCTTTCAGGATTAGTCTTACGATTTGTTTGTCTTTGTCAGCAAGTTATGACCAAAAGTGACAAGGACGTCACTGAAGCTCTCGGTTATGGCTGAACCCGACCACATTAAGGAAAAAAGAATTGGAGGAGAGGCACATGAAGGGGTAAAGTTGCTATTTTCTAGTCATATTACTATTTTGTTAAAGTTCTTGTTTTAAATCGAAACCATTTAGAGGAATATTTTATGTTGTTGGATTAGTCAAATAGTTTTTGTGTTTAGCTGTATAATTGTGAAATCAAGTCAGACATGGACATCCTGTCTTTTAGATTGTTAGAGGTGTCACAAGTTTCATTTGTTTTTTCACTTTTATGCTAGTTTTAACATTCAAATTTTTGATTAATTTGACAATTAGAATATTCCCGTAACTTTGAAGTTTTGGTTTACTAAAAAGCAGAATATGATGCTTGAGAGATTCTGACTATGTGTTTTTTGTTTTTGTCCGGAGATTGCTTTTGGATATGTTGTTTGTGGCTGAACTGAGCCACGAGAAGAGGCTCATAATGAAGGTAATATTGGTCTTGTCTACTCATATTACTATGTTGTTACAATTAATGTTCTAAGCTAAAATTATTTAGGGGAATATTTTATGTTGTTGGATTAGTCAAATAGTTTTTGTGTTTAGCTGTATAATTGTGAAATCAAGTCAGACATGGACATCCTGTCTTTTAGATTGTTAGAGATTCTGACTATGTGTTTTTTGTTTTTGTCCGGAGATTGCTTTTGGATATGTTGCTTGTGGCTGAACTGAGCCACGAGAAGAGGCTCATAATGAAGGTAATATTGGTCTTGTCTACTCATATTACTATGTTGTTACAATTAATGTTCTAAGCTAAAATTATTTAGGGGAATATTTTATGTTGTTGGATTAGTCAAATAGTTTTTGTGTTTAGCTGTATAATTGTGAAATCAAGTCAGACATGGACATCATGTCTTTTAGATTGTTAGAGGTGTCACAAGTTTCATTTGTTTTTTCACTTTTATGCTAGTTTTAACATTCAAATTTTTGATTAATTTGACAATTAGAATATTCCCGTAACTTTGAAGTTTTGGTTTACTAAAAAGCAGAAGTATGATGCTTGAGAGATTCTGACTATGTGTTTTTTGTTTTTGTCCGGAGATTGCTTTTGGATATGTTGCTTGTGGCTGAACTGAGCCACGAGAAGAGGCTCATAATGAAGGTAATATTGGTCTTGTCTACTCATATTACTATGTTGTTACAATTAATGTTCTAAGCTAAAACTATTTAGGGGAGTATTTTATGTTGTTGGATTAGTCAAATAGTTTTTGTGTTTTAGCTGTATAATTGTGAAATCAAGTCAGACATGGACATCCTGTCTTTTAGATCGTTAGAGGTGTCACAAGTTTCATTTGTTTTTTTCACTTTTATGCTAGTTTTAACACTCAAATTTTTGATTAATTTGACAATTAGAATATTCCCGTAACTTTGAAGTTTTGGTTTACTAAAAAGCGGAAGTATGATGTTTGAGAGATTCTGACTATGTGTTTTTTGTTTTTGTCCGGAGATTGCTTTTGGATATGTTGCTTGTGGCTGAATTGAGCCACGAGAAGGTGATATTGGTCTTGTCTACTCTTATTACTATGTTGTTACAATTAATGTTTTAAGCAAACTATTTTTGGGAATATTTTATATTGTTGGATTAGTCAAATAATTTTGTGTTTTAGCTGTATAATTGTGAAACCAAGTCAGACATGTACATCCTGTCTTTTAGATCGTTAGAGGTGTTACAAGTTTCATTTGTCTTTTCACTTTTCTACTAGTTTTAACACTCAAATTTTTGATTAATTTGACAATTATAATATTTTCCTAACTCTGAAATTTTAGATTACTAAAAAAATATATGATGTTTGAGAGAATTGACTGTGTTTTTTTCTTTGGTCTTGAGTTTGCTTTTGGACATGTTCATTGTGGTTGAACTAAGTCAGGAGGAGAGACTCATGAAGGTAAATCTGCTATTGTTTGCTCATAATCTTGTTACATTTAATGTTCTAAATTGAAATTATTTAGGGGAATATTTTATGTTGCTAGATTACTTAAAGAATTTTGAGAAAATTCCATAAAAATATATCAACTAAATTACAATAAGCTTTTTAATACTCCAACTATTTATTATGTACCTAAAAAAATATTCCAACTATTTCATTTGCCCATTTTAAATCTCTAAGGGTGAACCGTGTGTTTATTTTACAACATCTCGTTAACAAGTGTATAACGAATATATACAGAACTATAAACAATGTTTATAATATTAATAAATAAATAAAAATTATGTTAAATTTTTGAAAAATTAAAAAAATCCCCAAAAATTTCATAAAATTCCAAAAAAATCTAGAGTTAAGAAACAATAATTTTAAATTTTGAATAAAATATATTATATTTTAACTTTTGAATTTTTTAACTAAAAATTTCTAAACATATAAAAATCTATGAATCATCACGGTTAAAAAAAAAATCAAACAACACCAAAGTGGATACTGGATAGTCTAAATTTTTCTTTTAATCAATCAACACCAAAAAATCAAACAACACCAAAGTGGATTAGTCCGTACAAAAAGTTTCATCAAATAATCATATTAGTTCGATTATTAAATTTGTTATCGATAATAATCCGAACACAATAACAACAATGTAAAACATATGATCAACCAAAAATAATAATAACCAATAATGTTTATTTGTAAAAACTAACGAAATCCAATAATTGTATCAAAACCACAAAGATAATTAAAATAAGACAATATATATTTAAATAATATTCTAAAACATTTCTTTA
Source organism: Eutrema yunnanense (assembly GCA_002933935.1). Lineage (NCBI taxonomy): Eukaryota > Viridiplantae > Streptophyta > Magnoliopsida > Brassicales > Brassicaceae > Eutrema > Eutrema yunnanense. The sequence goes on along the minus strand of PKML01077420.1, from coordinate 1,813,324 downwards.
TAGCATAGTTAAAACTAGGTCTGTCAAATGGGTCGGATCCGCCCCGTCTAACCCAACCCGCTGCGTCGGGTTTTGTTTTTTACCCGCTTGACCCGCAAATCGCCATATCGGAAACCCACACCCGCTCCGCATTAGTCAAGCCCTATTAAAAATTAAAAATTAAAATAACATATTATATTTAAATTTTATTCTCTAAACCTAAAAAACCATAAACCCTAAACCCTAAAGGTTAAACCCTAAACTCTAAAGTTTAAATCCTAAATTCTAAACCCTGAATCATAATTTCATAATATAAATAGTAGACATAATTATTATTATAACTTTTATTAAAATAAAATTTATATTAATTTTGTTTAATAAATTATATGGTATATTTTGATTGCCTAAAAAAAGGTGAATAGAGAGGTTGAATAAAGAGGTCGGGTGAACCCAAGAATTTTTCATATAAATATGAAATCTTCATCAGTTTTGAGCTTATTTTATGTTTTTCTGCAATGGTTGTTTAAATTATACTTGCATGCTCCATAACAAATAAAACAAAAACAAAAAAAATGGTATAAACCCCAAATAAATTAGGAATGGTCCTAGACTTATTAATTTAGGGAACTCTTTGGAAATTGGCATACATGTGTGTTTTCTCATACGAAAAAAATATCTGGATTGTGATGGGAATTGACCGATATTTTTGTTAGCCTAAGAAACGCCATTTAGTTGCGATTGTGAGGTTACAAACTATCCTTATGTCGTTTTTGCAAATTGGCCTTTGGGATTTAGTATGAGCCACTTCCTCTCTCTCAACCATTAACACGGAAGTTATGTGGTCTTCACAAGGTAGAGCTTCTGGTCTTCTTAATTTTCTATTTACAATTTACTTACTTATTTCTATGATCAACATTTCCCCTAGTGCAACATTTCTGAGACTCAATCACAAGTTAGGCTTGCCACGTGGTTGAATCCTTTATGGCTTTGATTTGATAGTGTTAAAGAAAGGAAAATATCTAAACATGACATTTTTTCTAAATATTAATCTTTTTGATTTTATCTTTCAAAGTATTATTTGAAATTATCTATTGCTCACACATAAATTTACGTCAATGTTTTAAGTTCATCGTTTACTAATATTTTTAATTTTAGAGATAAACAAAAAAGTAAAGAAATTATTCGATAGTTTTATTTTGTGGTGTTAGTCGAAATAAGTGATATTTGTTTTCTCCCCTATAAAGGTTTTGCCTATCAGTTTAGTTTTTTTATTTTTGTTATTTGACAAAACTGGTTTTATATGGAGGTTGGATATTCTTAAAAATATGTTTTTTTTTCAGATTTGACGGTCCTGGCCCTGTTTTTTTTTCCACTACTCTATAACTAATGAACAAGGCGAAACGGATTCCGGAGAGAATAAACAGTATATTTTGTGGTTGCGACAAAGAAAAAAAACAAAAAAAAATGGGATTCAAGAATTCGTAATGACCATATTATTAGTAATCTTGATAGTAAAACTTGAAAGATGGAAGGCGAGTAGGATAGATCCAACGATTGTTACAAAGGATCATAACCGTTTCCCATTAAAACATGAAAATAAATTAATCCAAAAAGAAAGAATTAATTATTGCTTGTTGTTCAAGAGAACAGCTCGTAGCTCGGCCGGGTCAATCTCCTCAGAAACGGTTTCGGGTCTGTAGTAACCGGTTTTGGGGTCTGGGACCCACGGAGCCTTCTCGCTTGAGACTTTCTTCTTCATCACCGTGGCAGAAGCGGCTCCACCGCTGTTCGAAACGCTCCCACGCGTATTGGCTGCGGCGGCGATCCCTCGTCTGAAACGAACCCAAAACGTCACCGTTTAGTTAATAAAGTGACGAGCAATACATACGTTTTGCACAGATGAAGGAGTTTTTACCTGAATATAGCGTTGGAGAACTCTTTGGCGACGAACACGGAGAGGATCTTAGCGTTAGAGAGAGAGCGAGCCATTGTGGTTTCTTTTTTTAAAAAAAATCGAGATTTGAAAGAAGAAGAGAGGTTCTTGTTAGCCGCCGCAGAAGGAGAGATATTCTGATGACTGACAAGGAAGAAACTTAGGTGTCCTCTCTCTCTCTCTCTTGATTGGAGTTTCAAAATGCTTTGTGAGATGACAATGAAGAGAGAGAGGAGAAGTGGGTTTATTATATAGAGGAAGGAGAGAAGAATGGCTGCGTCAACCTCTTGTTTTTCTGTTTCCTTTTCAATCTAATTGGGTTTTCAGATTGATATTAACATTAGTTTTCCTTCGATTGTTCTTCTGTTATGTAATTTGTTCGTTTTGTTATGGCTGGTAAAAAGGTAATTAGGATATTGTTAAAATATACCAAAACGGCAACAGCTAAATTCTTACAAGTTAGTAATATTTAAAATTTAATAAAACGACGTCATTTTTTAGCAAAAAGGATCTTTTAAGGATTATTATTCTACTAAATTGAGTCGCATCAAATCAAAAAATTCGTTTGAGAAGTGTAGTAAAATGAGATTTAGTCATGTCAGTGCCCCGGTTAAATTGAAAAAAAAACACCAATGCCAACAAAAATTTATAGGAACAATGAAATGTCAGTTCCAAGTAGGAAAAATCTCGACTAGGTATTTAAGAGAAGAAGAAGAAGAGCAAAGGAGAGTGCTTAATCTTCTTCCTCACCAGCTGCATCGTCTTCGATGTTGAAGTATCTTAGCTCATACAGGTTCTTGTCTTTGTTCGATGCAATCACGCGTAGCCAATCACGGACATTGTACTTCTTCAGATACTTCTTCGTCAGATACTTCAAGTATCTGATTTTACATCCAAACACATATCAAAACCCACATTATTCCAGATATTTGACATATTGGGTTACATCTCCATGATCATCATCCCAAAAGCTAATCATCCAACAAAAGTGGGCTACAAAGATGCATGCCGTAGAGAAATGAATGGTGCTATAAGAGCAAATTAGGGTTGGTTCATGCGAAATCGATGAGTGTAGAAACCTAAAGAATGAGAATTGATAACAGCAAAATCGAATTACTCTCAAATTCGTGGGAGAGAAGAAAAGGAATGTACCGTTTGGAGAAATTGGAATCGGCGGTGACGGTGATCTTCCCCTTGTCTCGTGTGATGGAAACGGAGTCACCAAGAGCACCTGGTTTACCTCCGACCTTGATTCGTTCCTGAAGAAACTTCTCAAGAGTGGCGATCTCCATGATCTTGTCATCGACTGGTTTAGAGCAGTCAATCACAAACGCTACTCCTTTCTTCTTCGCACCAGACTTCGCTGCCACTCCTCGAGCCATCTCTCTACACAAAATTCTAACTAAGGCATTGGCCACAAGTCTCAAGGAATATAAACGGCGCATGTCCCTAGGGTTTCCATTTAGTGGAGAGGTTTTAAACATTTATGCCCCAATGGGCCTCTAAAGGCCCAAATAGTTTGGGCTAATTTAACCTCGGTTGAGCCGATATCATATCAGAGTATGATTGTTTCAATAACCAAACCGACTTCCTTCTATTTTCTTTATTTTTTTTTGACAAGTATTTTAATTTTCTTAACTAATGACCTGCAAAATGTACCACTTTTTGTTTTTTCACTAAAGAAAATTGTGCCACCTTTCATGAATTGCAGAGACACCAGAAGCTCATGAGGCTCTTATGCACGTTTGCAAATTCCTAACTGATATACCACCATTTTCTATATATATTTTTTGATCAAATGCTTTCAATATAAATGCACGAGTAAAACAAAAAAAAACAAATCCAGTGGGTTTTAGTGTTTTTTGGGCCTCGCCCTTAGTGACTAAATCAGCTTATTACATTAAATAATCATATTGAATCCACACATTAATCTTGTCGATGAAATTAAGAGGAAGTAAGGAAGAAGATGAAACAACAACTCGTTGAAACCAGGACTGAGAGGTCAAGAGTCGATCGTTGGAGCAGTAAACAACCACAACTGGAGCATCTTTGAGGCTTGGGACGGGTTTGATTCTCTGAAGCTCGAGCAGTCATTTTCTAGTTGCTAAAGATGTATAGTATTTTTGAGGTGCTTGAACTCTTCATGAACGTGTCAGTTGATTTGTGCGCAATCTTGTTTTGAGGAAAAACGATGTGATACATCTTTTAAAAGAGAAGACAGAAGAAAAAGTTCTCCATCAAAAAACAAGGAGGATTTACCAAATACGTAAACCTGATCTTGGAAGGAAAAAAAGAATATGCAAGTTGAGTTAAAAATATATATATATATATTCATTCAAATCAATTCCTTCTATTATATAATGAAAAAATTTGAAACTAAACCAAAATTTAAATTGAACATAAAAAATTAGTTTGTTCTCTTAGTCAAGGAGTGGTTGGTAAATGTTAAAATTTGAATGATAAAACCTAAAAAATACTCAGAATTTCGTTTGAATTTTCTATATTGGTAATCAAGTCACGAAATTCAACGCTTAAATTTTGTTTATGAATTCGAATTATCCGTTCAAAGATCTACTTCGGGCCGGACCAAATAACGTGTATCCATTTGCACAACTGATGGTGTAATAGTTATGTCGGATAAAACATGTGATGCTTTTTTAACTACGTGACTAAAAAAAAGGCTCATGTGACGCTGCTTACTATTAAACTTATCGCCAAAACCCTAATTCCCAAATTTCGGAGCTTCCTCACCCAGGCGGACATCTCAAATCGACGAACAGGTTAATTTTCCACCGTTCTTCTATCAGATCTAAGGAATCCTTACCGGAGTCCTGTCATGTATAGATGGGTTATGTTTTTCTTGTATCTCACAGGTTTTGTGTGCCTCTGTTTGAATCTTAGTTGTCGAGTTGTATTTTGATTTGATAGAAGGAAGAATGAGCAGCCGCTCGAGTAGAACTGTGTACGTTGGAAACCTTCCTGGCGATATCCGCGAGAGAGAGGTTGAAGATTTGTTCAGTAAGGTAAATTAGTCATTTAATCTCTAGTTATGAACCTTGTTTTCCTCACACTCAAATTTGGTTTTTGCCATAATATTTGTTCTTCCATTCTTGCAGTATGGTCCTGTTGTTCAAATTGATTTGAAAGTCCCGCCAAGGCCTCCTGGCTATGCATTCGTAGAGGTCAGCTCTTGCCAACCACTTCTGTGACTCTATAATAACATTTGTTGTTTTATGGTCTGGCTCTTGATGTTACAGTATTGGTGATTTTTTTGTTGTCTTTATTCCTGTTGCTAGCTTTGAAGTCTCTTGCGGTGATTCAAGAGTGTGAACTTGTTCTTACTTTTGAGGCACCGCTTCCATCTGCTACAAATGCTCTAATATGTTTCTATAATCTGTTTAGTTTGATGATGCTCGGGATGCTGAAGATGCTATTCATGGTCGGGATGGTTATGACTTTGATGGACATCGCTTACGGGTTAGCTATAAATCAAATTGCAGTAATTTTAGCACAACACTTGCGCGTTTTCAGATTGATTGGTTTCCAATCAAATTCAATGAATGTTGGTCTTTTTAGGTGGAATTAGCGCATGGTGGGAGGCGTTCAACAGATGATGCTCGGAGTAGTTACAATGGTGGTGGCCGTGGTGGTGGTCGCGGCAGTGGTAGTGGTGGTGGAGGTGGTGGTGGTGATGGTGGTAGTCGTGGACGTGGGCCATCTAGGAGATCGGAGTTTCGTGGTATGTATTCATATAGCTAACATTATTCTGTACAAAGTTGTAGGACTAAGCTCTAATAGTTTGATTTTATTTGGGCTACAGTTCTGGTTACAGGCTTGCCTTCATCAGCTTCTTGGCAAGATCTCAAGGTGAGTACACAGTGGTGGACAAACTTCTCAGTTCCCCGTCTTATATCATCAAAGGTTTCTGAATTCCAACACAAATAACTTTTACTGTAGGATCACATGCGTAAAGGAGGGGATGTATGTTTCTCGCAAGTGTACCGTGATGGTAGAGGTAAGTGTGCCCATATATTAGTACACATATGTGGGCTATTCGCGAAATGATGAAAGATTCAAATCTTGAACAATATTTTTTGTAGGTACAACTGGAGTTGTGGATTACACCTGCTACGAGGACATGAAGTATGCGGTGAGATATTTTCCCTGTTTTTGTCCTGTGATTGAGAGTTTCTTATACTCCATCATTAATTATTCATAAGCTCTTACTCTTCATTTTCCCCAGGTGAAAAAGCTTGACGACACTGAGTTTCGGAACGCGTTTTCTCATGGATACGTTCGGGTTCGTTAAAGCTTGAGTTTCCTGTGAATTGTATTCTTTTCATTGTTGCGTTTAATATATTTTTTTAATATCTATCTATTTAGGTTAGAGAATATGATTCAAGGAAGGATTCTAGAAGCCCTAGCCGGGGAAGATCCTATTCTAGGAGTCGTAGCCGCAGCCGTGGGCGGAGCCTGAGCCGAAGCAGGAGTAGAAGCAGGAGTCCAAAGGCAAAGGCTTCACGTAGGTCGCCTGCAAAATCTACATCAAGATCTCCTGGCTCTCGCTCGAAGTCAAGGTCACACTCTCCAAGAAGGTAATGATTTTTTTTAAAATACTTTTTGAAGATGCATCAGATAACATTTCTTAGTCAGTGGATTTATGATAATCTGATTTAAAAAAAGCATTGTTTATGACTCTCTAGTCCTTGTTGATTAGAAGGTAATGGTTTTATCTTGTTTTTGGTGCCCACTACTGGACAGCCATCATCGTCTCCTCATTTTCATGTAATATTTGGATGGGATGTGCGAGATTTAGATTAGCCTTGCATTTCGTTATAATTGCGGTCTGCTCTTTGATTTCCTGAGAAGAAAATGGTTTTGTTCTATAGATATGGATATACATACAATCGACTAGAAAATGGGAATTAATATCTGGATGGAATTTCTTGGTTGTTCACAAGTTTTTCGACTGAGGTATGGGGAAACTTTTTGGAATCGAGACTTTGCTTTCCCTGGCTTTCTTATAATATAGTATTCACTAATTTCCGTTACTGCTAGATGGATATCAGTGGAGACATTGGATCGCAATATTATATAACGGGATTTCGGTAAAACTAAATTGGCCCGATGGATGATGACAAATCTGGGACGTCCGTGGCACATTTTGCTACAGAAGTTGTTTTGACCGCATGGTTTAGAAAATATTTGTCCTCTGTCTTAACTAAGTTGCAGCGTAGGTTTGGTTTAAGTTACTCTTTTTTTTGTTGTTGTTGCTACTTCTTGATCTCTCAAGGATCTTGGTGAACGGTATTAAACAACACATGTTTGGATTTTTGAATTTGGGATTGTTTTCTTGCACTCTTGCAGATCTCGTTCAAGATCAAGATCTCCGCTACCGCCTGTGAGTAACAAGATCCACCTCTTTTAGTACTTAAACATTGTGTTGTGTGTTATCTTAATAAGTTTTGTATTTGTAGCCTCAGAAGGAAGCAAGCAAGAGCCCTAGCAAGCCAAGCCCAGCCAAGATCCCTATCCGCAGCAGGAGCAGGAGTCCTATACCGTATATATATATTTTTTTCTCTTAGAAATGAAATATTGCAACCTTTTCTTAAACCTTTGTAGAGAACAATCTGGTCTGAAAACACTTGTTTTTGCAGGTGAAAATGTGAGATCCTCAGGGGGGGAAAAGGAGAAAAAGGCATCTTTGGCTTTCTAATTCTCCTGAAAAAGCTGGAATCTGCTTTTAGAAGTTATCATATATGTTAAGGCGTATTTGTGACTGAAGAAGATGAGACAAGTCTGTATGTTGGTGGTAACTCTCACTGATGACGATCGTTTTGTAATATTCTTGACATCATTCTTCAGGATACTTTAGTTTTTGGGGATGTTTCTATTGAAGATATCGTTTCCTTTTCTGTCTTTTTCTTGGTTACTAAAATATTGGACATTGTTTGCTTGATAATTGATTAAAAGCTCTCTTGCTTGCTTCACAAAACGTGGTCGTTTTTATAACATCATTCTTCAATCTCGTCTCATCTGTCTGCTGCCTCTGTTTTAGAAGAAGAAGCCACATGTTAACTTGTGGGTCCAAACAAAGGAAAAGAAACTAACTTAAGGGTCTTTGAAAGCCACATCTTGTCTGATTTCTCCAACTGTTGCTCTCCTTGATCTACGTTTTGCTCTGTTCTTCTTCGTTAAACTTGTCAAACGGAATGTACCCATTGTCGAAGAAACAAACAAAGAAATTTCGTAATTCAATCGAATTCTTCCACTGGACCCAAAAATTAAAAAAAAAAAAGAAGAAAAAAACAAAACCGCATGGGTTTATGTATTTGTCCTTGCTAAAGTTGTTGCTGGTCTTAATCTTCTTCTCTGTAGAGTGAGGATGAAGTTGTTGAACAATAGTTTCATCATGCTCTTTCTTTTGGTGGGTTTGGCTTTCACTGCGATCTCGTCCCTTGAAGCATACAGCAGAAATGACTTCCCTCCAGGCTTTGTCTTTGGATCTGGCACATCAGCTTATCAGGTTCTTCAACCCTTTCCCTGAATTAGTTAGTTTTCATGTTGCGATGATAAAACAGTTTTTCTTTTTCTGTCCATGATCTACAACAGGTGGAAGGAGCTACTGACGAAGACGGGAGAACTCCTAGCATTTGGGATGTTTTTGCTCATGCCGGTTTGATTTCTACTTGATGTGTACACAAGTTTAGCCAACTGAATGGTATTCATTAAGCCCGAGCGAGTTTCTTTGCAGGACACTCAGCTGGAGGAGCGGTTGCATGTGACCAATATCACAAATACAAGGCCCCTTTTCTCGCATCTGTTGTAGATTTCGTGTGACAGGTCGAAATTTGATCAATTCAGGAAATTAACATTGCCTAATGCATGTTTGCAGGAAGATGTGGAGCTCATGGTAGACATTGGACTGGATGCTTACAGATTTTCCATATCCTGGTCAAGGCTTTTACCAAGTATGGCTTGTCCCTTACGAATCCAAGCTTTCTCAATGGATTGAGAGGAAACATATATGAAAGCTTTATCCATTTTGGATTTATTTCAGGTGGAAGAGGACCAGTTAATCCCAAGGGGCTACAATACTACAACAATCTTATTGATGAATTGGTCACTCATGGTCTTGATCACTCATTGAGCCTGTTTAATTATTAGCTACAAGACTGCCTTTTTAATGGTGTTTCCTACTCCTTTGACTAAGCAGGACTCCAGCCGCATGCTACGTTGCACCACTTTGATCTTCCACAGGTCCTAGAAGATGAGTATGGAGGTTGGATCAGCAGAGAGAGCGTGTATGATATGATTTGATTATTTTCTCCTTTCATCTTCCTTTTTTTTTTTAATTTGTGATATCAAACTTATCAATCTGATTGTAATGATTGTAGGAGAGACTTCACAGCTTATGCAGATACTTGCTTCAAGGAGTTTGGAGATACAGTGTCACATTGGACTACGATAAACGAGGTCAACGTGTTTGCACTTGGAGGGTATGACGAGGGATTAACACCGCCCGGTCGATGCTCTCCTCCTTTTGGACTTAATTGTTCCAAAGGAAACTCTTCCATCGAGCCTTACATTGCTGTACACAATATGTTGCTAGCACACGCATCTGCGACAAACTTATACAAGGAACAGTACAAGGTTCGTCTTCTCTCTCTGTCTTCCACATGCATTGTCTTTAGCTAATCAGCCGGTATCTCCACTTCATTGCACAGTACAAGCAACATGGATCAGTAGGCATTAGCATATACACATACGGTGCTGCACCCTTAACTAACTCAGCAGAGGATAAGCAGGCAGCAGCAAGATTGAATGACTTCTTTATTGGTTGGTAAGTCTAAAGAATTTAAATGCATGTTGACTATATATATATATATATATATTTTGATCTCAGAGTTTCTTAATTTCGAGTTTGTAAGGATTTTACATCCGCTGGTGTATGGAGATTATCCTGAGACGATGAAGACCATAGTTGGGTCTAGATTGCCAGCTTTCGCAGAGGATGAGTCAGAACAAGTTAAAGGCGCAATCGATTTCGTAGGAGTGATCAATTACATGGCACTTTACGTCAAGGATAACTCTTCCTCTCTGAAACAAAATCTCCATGATTTCAACATTGACATGGCCGTGGAACTAACCGGTAAGTTATTATATGATACCTTCCTAGAATTAATGCTCAAGATGTGGCTCACTGATTGCTCCAACTTGTCTTGCAGTGTTTGGTAACACATCGTTCAAGAATGAGGTTTGTATATAGACTTCAATTCCATAAGTGGTCACTTAAAAACAGAGAGAGAGAGAGACACTAATGTTTGATGATTTTGCTTCTTTCAGTACGCAAATACGCCATGGAGTCTGCAACAAGTACTGTTGTATATCAAAGAAACTTACGGCAACCCTCCTATCTACATCGCAGAGAATGGTCTCTCTCTCAGATTTCAGTTTGGTTCATGTTTCTCTCTCTCTCTCTCTCTCTCTCTCTCTCTATCTCTATCTCTATCTCTCTGGTACCGCATGATTCTTCTTCATTTATATAGGTCAGATGAGTCCTCAAAGCTCATCACTTGAGGACAGAACGAGGGTTAAGTATCTGAGCTCACACATTGAAGCAGTGCTTCACTCACTCAGGTAATACCGTAATGAGTAGCAGAAGTTCCATGCATGTGTCAGATTCTAAGTATCAATGTCTGAAAGCAGGAAAGGATCGAACGTAAAAGGGTATTTTCAGTGGTCGTTGATGGATTTGTATGAGCTATTTGGTGGGTATAAGATGAGTTATGGATTATATTACGTGGACATCAAGGATCCTTATCGTGAGAGGTACCCTAAACTCTCTGGTCAATGGTACTCTTCCTTCCTCGGGGGAACATTTCACCATCGATCGCATGCTTCATCTTCTGCTCTCTGATAATATATATGTGAAGCAACATTTGTGTCCTGGGATTAATTGATGCTTCCCTGAATTTGCTTCTTGTTTTTCAGACTAATATCTGCATTATATTTTTGGAAAATAGCTCTCAAGCAACTTTAGTTCTTAAATATAACTAGGATTTAATCCGCGCTAATTATAGCGCAAATAATATTTTTAAAATAAATTATTTTCAAATTTAAGAAAATTGTTTTTATTTGAATTTTACAATATAGTTAACGAATGATTATAGTTAAAGCTGTCAATTTATAATAATTTATCTATTTAACCCGTTTTGCAGTGAACAAAAATATTATTCGGGCTAACCTGCAAAAACTTATAATCTTGAAAATATATCTCTAACATGCACCATTAAATAACTATGGTTTTTGTGGTTACTGTACAAACTCTTAAAAAAAAAATAGTTTTCTTGTATCTAACGTTTTATAAAATTAGTAAAATATTTTTCAACTTTTGTTTTGATATATATATTCAAATAAAATATAATAAATTATAGTAAAAAATATAGCAATATTTTGAATACATATTTTTATTTGAATATATATAGATTGATTATTATTTTAAAATATATAGTGTTAAAAATAATTAAAAAATAAATAATAAATAACCTCTTTAATGCAAAATAAATACTTTCTATATTTTAATCAATAGTTTTAAAAGACTATCATATCCCTTCCTATTTCAATTATTCTTTGTTATTTGTAATGACATTTCATATAATAAAAAACAAAATTTATTTTCAGAAATATCTTCCTAAATAATATTATAGAGATTTCGTATTATTTTCTAAAGCTGATTTGTTCTCTGATTTGTCATTATTTTGTTGTTTTACCTCGGATTGTTTTAATATTGTGCCTTTGCCCTTCGATTTGTCCATATTTATTAATCTATCCTCAAGTTGTTTGGTAATTATGGTTTTGTCCTCCGGTATGTCAGTTACTATTATTTTACCCTCAGATTGTTCGGTTATTGTGATTTTGTCCTTTGAATTGTCCGTATTTATGGTTTATTGTAATATAGGGCTTATTCGGATTAACATTAAAGCTGGGTTGACCTTTAATATTGCGTGAGGAGTAAGAAATTACAGGTTCGTATAAAAGCCATACATATTATTCCTAGGTGTCTTTTGCATTTCATTCACGCAAGAGACGATGCTTTCTCGTCGAATCCAAAATTCATCAGATTGTTTTACGGCTATTTATTTGTTTATTACACATTTTTCATTATTGTATTTTATTTAGAAATTATAAGCTTATATAATGTATGCCAAATTACTAACCTTGTATGTAATACGAAAATCTTCGATTAAATTTTATATGGTTCTTCTTTTGAAAACTTCTATCGCACTGCACTGGCCACTGGGCCTGAAAATGTTCACAACCAGTCGAATTGAATTATAAAACAAAGAGCACTTGAGCTATTTTGAATAAACTTTTGACGATATTTTGGAACTTTTTTACAATAATAATGATACCTTTTTACCAAGGTTCGAAAAGGCGCTAGGCGCTAGGCGGGCGGTCAGGCACCGATTTGCGTCTAGGCCGAAAAGCGGTGATTAATCACCGATTAATCAGCGATTAATTTTGAACATTTTTTTTTTAATTTTAAAGTTTATATGTATATAAGCTATATGTTATGAATATATGAATCAAAACAAGTATGAAATAAGTTTTTTTTATTATCAAAATAAGAAAACATTAAGAAATTAAGTTCAATTTCATATCTAAATTTCAAAAACAAAAAAGAAGTACAAACATATGATGCAAAAAATAGATTTGTCTTGATATTGAAAGACAAAAAAGTACAAGGAGAGAAAAATCTTCATCATATTCTTCAATGATCAAATTATCATGTGTGTTGTATTTCTAGATGTATTTTCAAAACTTTGTAACAGACCATATGTCCCTCACTTTAAAAAAATAAAAAGTTGACTTTTTGAAAAAAACGTTGACTTTTTGAAAAAATCGGTTGACCGCATAATTAATCGCCTAGGTACTAATCGCGGCGGTCCACCACCGATTAGCGCCTAGACGGCTGCTTTTTAGAACATAGTTTTTTACCATTATAAATTCCGTATACCATCTCATTTTTATGACATGGGTTATTTAGTTTTTACAATAAATAATGATACTTTTTACAATGAATAATTATGAATTTTTTTGATACTTTTTGCAATTGTTTCCATTACAACATTCACATGATAGAAACGTTCAAACCAAGAAGATAAGCCAGATATGAAAAATCATGATATTATGTCTTCACATTACCTCATTATGTAGACATGTAGAAAGCGATCATATAGCCTTCTTAAACATTTAAATTGCAAGGGTTTAGTACACCACTCAACCCATAAAAAATAAAATAAATAAAAGGTTAGATAAAGTTTCAAATTAACTTGTTCTTAGTCACTTGAACATCTTTTTTTGAAACTTTTAAAAAGCAAAAGAGCATAGCCCTCTAACTTTTGTTTGTAAGATAAAAAGGAATCATATTCTTTGTCGGAAAAAAACTGTTTATGGTGTTAGACAAAAAAAAATGTGAATAATAAAAATCGAAGCAAATTAAATCAAATTAAATGTAACTAGAGAAACTGTGGACAGTGGTGGTGATTGGTGAGGACATAAAGTTAAAAAGAAACAAAAATGTGCGGCTTGAAAATGATAAAGCAAGTTTTGGTGGCGAAATCCAAATCTATCTAAACTTCCAAGAAATTGTATTATATCCTTGTTATTTATCAATATGTTTCTAATTTGACCCCACCAACAAGAAAAACCTTCAAAGCGTAAGCCCTTTGTGTTTGTGGTGGCATCTTTATCCATGTTACACAGTACATACAAAATTCATAATATAATATCTATATATATATCATGGAAATTTTTGTGACAACTTCTTATATCACATAATTAAAAGTTCACAGATTTGTCAATTCTATAAACAATTACTTTTTTTTTTGACAACAAACAATTACAATTAGTTTTATACAGATAACCAATAGAATGAATATACAAGATGACACCCAATTTTGAGGTAAAAAAAATTGACATTAATTTTTAAAAGATAATATATATATATTTACATTTTGAACCTTTTTTAAGATAAAATATCTTTCACATCTATTATAAATCATCGGGAAAACGACATATTTCCTCCTCAAAAATATCATATAATAACATATTCACGCAAAGTTACAACCTTGTCTTCGTTCTCCATAGTTTGAAAGTTAAAAACATATATCCCCACATTTTGAAAGTTGGAAACATGAATACACACAAAATCATATTTTCAAACCAAATTACACATAGATCACGATTTGTTTATGTTATTGTTTAAAAACCAAACATAAACCGACTAAACCTGATTTTGAGCAGATCCGACCCAAAATAATACCGATCCGACATGTTCTTCTTCTTTTTCTTCTTCTTCTTCACCCGTAATCATCAATTGTACTATGAAACAAAAAATATCCAAAAATATCATCGACCTAGAAACCAAAAATAATCAAAAACTGAGAAGAGAGAAACCAAAAATAACTAAAGGATTTTTGAATCATATACAGTATATGATTATGTGTGTATATATATTTTCAACTTTCAAACCGTAGGAATATATGTTTTTAATTTTCAAATCATAGAGAACGAAAATAGGATTATAACTTTATGTAGATTTGTTTCAGAGGAAAAATAAATCGTTTACCCTGGATTTTAAGAAAATATAGTATAGTTTTTATATCTTCTCTCTAAATATTACAAACATAATAAATTTATGACTATAATAACTTCAACCAATGGGATACCTAAACGCGGCGTCAAGAAAATATATTGAATGTGCGCTCATTTAAAATTGAAGAAGTAATTGAAATTGAAATCCACCAAAAATAGTCAAGCTTTTTTGTAGAGTAAATATATTTCCATTAATTCCTCCATACAAATATCACCTTTTAACGAGATATGTTCCCAAAAAACATTTTGACTTTTGCTTTCTTTGTTTTTTCTTTTTTTCACAACTTGTGACCTCACCACCTTCTTCTTCTTCTTCCTTTGTTCATAAATACGTCTCTGTTCTTTTTTGTTTTTTTTTGGTTTTGTAATAAAGCCAACACGAGAAGCAAGAGAGAGAGAAGAAAAAACTCATGGAGATTTGTTGATTACTGTTTGATTGAGGGCTGAATTTGTTGATGGTCATCTAAATTTATAACCTTTTGTTTTTTGTTTTATTGATTTGATTTTCACGCGATTTCCGTTGTGAAAATGAAGTTCTGTAAGAAGTATGAGGAGTACATGCAAGGACAGAAGGAGAAGAAGAATCTACCTGGTGTTGGGTTTAAGAAGCTCAAGAAGATTCTCAAGAAATGCAGAAGAGATCATCTTCCTTCTCGTATCGCTCTCAACGAAGCAATCAATCAACAACATGGCAACAATTGTCCTCGTGAATGCACAGGTACTGTTCGACATAACTCCCCTTAGAATCCCTTTTTTCTTCTTTTGAGAATCAATCCTTTGTTGAGTATGGAATTTTTTTTGCAGTTTGTGATGAGAATTTTTTCCCAGAGCTTCTGAAGGAAATGGAAGATGTTGTAGGATGGTTTAACGAGAATGCTCAGAAGCTTCTTGAGTTACATTTAGCTTCTGGTTTCAAAAAGTGTCTTACTTGGTTCAAAGGCAATAACCGAAGAAGGAACCATCTTGGTTTGATCCAAGAAGGCAAAGACTTGGTTAACTACGCCCTCATCAATGCCGTCGCCATTAGAAAAATCCTCAAGAAATACGACAAGGTCAATTATCTAAACCACTTGTAGATCTTGTGAACGCTTACTTATATTTGTATCTTTTGTCCTGCAGATTCATGAGTCTAAGCAAGGACAAGCGTTTAAGACGCAGGTCCAGAAAATGCGAATCGAGATCCTTCAATCACCATGGCTCTGCGAGCTTATGGCGTTTCACATCAATCTGAAAGAATCCCAGAAGGAATCTGGAGCTGTTTTGGCTTCTCCTGCGCTGTTTGATGGTTGCTCTTTGATGTTCGATGATGGGAAGCCTTTACTTTCCTGCGAGCTCTCTGAATCTGTAAAAGTTGACATTGACTTGACTTGTTCAATATGCCTGGTAAGCAACTTCAAAGAATCTCAATGTCAAAAACTATTAGTTGACTTAGTAGCTAGTAATCTGAAATATGGAAGAAAGGATCCGCCTATAATGATAAAGTCTTAGCTTTCTTGTGTCAAAGTGCTATTCCACTCTCCTCTTGCTGCAGGTCCCATTTCAAAGACTAAGTCCTTTTTAGTATCTGATTGAAAGAATCTTGTCCAAAATATGAATCTTTTTAAATGAAATGCTATGAAAAAGTCTTCAACTCACGGGGTACAATTGATCGCCAAAAACAGGACACGGTGTTTGATCCGATATCTCTAACCTGCGGGCACATATATTGCTACATGTGTGCTTGTTCTGCTGCATCGGTAAGCGTGGTCGATGGCTTGAAAACCGCAGACCCGTCTGAAAAATGCCCGCTTTGCCGTGAGGTTAGACCCATTCTTCACTGCTGATTACAACTTTATTGATCTACTAATCTTGCATATTTCATGCTCTTAATCCCTGCATTTCGCCCATACGATATCAGGTTTGTGTTTATAAAGGTGCTGTTCACTTGGACGAGCTCAGTATCTTACTTAGGCGAAGGTAAAGGAATATACAACCAATCTCCTTTTAAATAGTCTTTGAAACCTGTCTTTAAGTTTTGAGGGTATTTGTGTCTCGTCGTATAAACAAGTTTTGAGACGAATTTTGGAGAAAATTATAAGGAGAAGGACTAAATTACAAATTTTTAAAACCTGTAATTTATGCAGCTGCCGAGAGTATTGGGAAGAAAGGCGTAAAACGGAGAGAGCAGAAAGGTTACAGCAAGCGAAGGAGTATTGGGATTATCAATGCCGAAGCTTCACTGGAATATAATTTGATTTGTGGCTTCTCCAAGTGAAAAATCAATACTTGAAGATTCTCGGTTTTGATTATAACAAGCTAGTAAAATAACTCAATCTTGATTGTGGATTGATTTCCTCTGAGTGTGCGTGTTTGTTTACACAGAGAGTGACCATTTGATTGTATAAATTGAAAACTCTTAAGCATTCTGTGGTATTTTCAAGTTTGGATATGTTAACAGCACTCAAGAAAAGAAATCCTGAAAAAACGAGATTTTCCATTTATAAAAAAACTTGATAACAATTGTAGTGTTGTTGTAAGGTTATAACAAACATGAGAAGAAGATACAAAGATCTCTTAACTCATCAGCTTGGAACTAAAATCGGGTTCTTATCCTTGTACATCTGATATCTTGTGCATAGCTTCTGTAGTGTTGCAACCGAATGCTGCATCGAGTTTAGCTTTCTGTCTCGGTACATGCCCTATTCAAACGAATAGATTGTTAGAAAGAGAAGCACACAAGCCGGAAAAATAGTTTGAATTTTGGAATAGAGAACTAACTAACCTCAATGTCATCTCCATATTTCTCGACCAAACGTCTTGTATGTGTACGTTGCATAGTTGTAAGCGGCTGCAAAGGCGCACTCTTTCCATCTTTCCTTTGCTTACCCAATGCTGTCTTAAGATCTACACATCTCAAATCAAAGCATTTTGAACAATTAGTTACCCAAAAAAAAGGAAACTTGCATCAACAACTCTGTAAATTGCTCTAAACAGATAGATATCAAGGAGTGAAGAATCACAAAGCTAATGAAGTCTGCTTCTTGCTTATTTACAGTTACAGATTAGCTTGTCTGGTTTGCATCAATGGCATCAGCATTCGTTCATGATTATCTGAATCTTTTTCTTCTAATGTAGTAAACCTTAGACAAGCATCAAGATGATATACTAAGAAGAAAAACTGTGATGTTTGTTAGAAGAGTTAAGGTTCTTCATCAGTTTTCCCCCAAAATTCCCACCTTAAAACCCTAATTTCGAAAACGAATCTACTGACACGACTTCTCCAGACTGAACTAAGATAGAATCAAAGACAGAGGAGAAAACCGTACCGTCTTCCTCAAGTTCGCTGCCGGAATCGATGGGCTCGAACTCCTTAGCAATAGGGTCATCGGTCGGTGGCTCCGGAGGTGGAGGAACGTTGAGAGAGTTATCCTGGATCATATGGTCAGTGCGAGATCGAATACCGAGCAAATTAGGGTTGGAGACGACGCCGAAGGATTTGTAGTTCTGGATAACGCTAGCCTGATCGTCCCATTCGGGGACATCGTCCGCCATGAGAGCGCGGAGCTTGGGTGGGAAGTTGAAAGCTGGCTTAAAGATATTAGGGTTTTTCTTGGGAAGAGCAACGCGAACTTTTGCCCTAGAGTTCTTGTACTTTCTCCTCGACCTAGCCATCTCTAACTCTGTGTCCCTCAAAGATTTTTCGATGTAGAAAGCAGAGAGATGAAATTCGCGGCGGAGAAGGGTTTAACCACGAGGGTTTTGTAAAGCTTCCCCGATAAGCAGGGTGTGCCTATGAATAAATGAAATAAACATTCGCCAATGGGCTCACTTTCTTTTATTCGCCAATGGACTCACTTTTTTTAAAAAAAAAATGAAGGCCCAATTCTTTAGTTTTTATTTTTTATTTTTTTTTGTCTCAAGTTGATCCTTAGAATTTTGGTGAATGATTTCTCATAAACAATTGAGTTCAACTACACACCAAATGTGCAATATAAACCAAGAAACTCGTGACAATTCAAATTAAACCCGGTTGATAAGAAAGATGTAACCCAAAACTCTTCACTTCTCTTTATTGAAGAGAAATTCTTGAATTTCGGATGTGTTGTACGCCAAACCGGATGTGTTGTACGCCAAGCCTCTGAGCGTGTTCTTCTTAAATATTTCCAAGAGCGCATACTCCACATTATTGAGCACATAAACTAGTGCGACATTGATTTTCTCCTCAAACAATAACTTGCAAACATCGTAATAATAGTGATCACCTCCGATGATTATCACATTCTGGAGGGTTTGATGCTCCTCAAGTCAAGTAGTTAAGTTAAGAACAAGCATCTCATCCGCAACGTCCTTAAGTTCGGCTTTGGTATAAATCGACCCATCATGGAATTTCCAAGTGGCTGTCATTTTGATTCCACGGGCGGCGGCGGCATTTCGGAATAAGGCAAGCCTTCGATGCCCGAGATACTTATCATCTGCACTACCAATGATCTCGATGGATATTACCCATGTATACCCATATTGGGCAAACTTAACTTGGATCCTGCCAGCGATTTTGTTGGGTTCGAACGGACGCGGAAGACCCACATTGTCGATGTCCCACAAAATCTTGACTGGGAGATCTTTAGAATTTTCCGGAGCATGTCGCAGAGGCATGGTGATGGTGGTGAGCAAACAACTGGACGTCAGCGAGCCAGGCCCAATTCTTTAGTTAAGTTCATTATTTGTTAGTAATAAGAAAACGTTTGTTTATATAAAATTAGCAATTAATTAAAATTTAATTTAACAATACAAAAAAATATTAGGGCAACACACGTAGCAACTAAAACAATTAGACAAATTAAGTTTTTAATCTTCATTTCTTCGTTGAATACTTATACAACTCACTTTTTCTTCTTCTTTTCACAACAACCACATAATCAATTGGTACTTGTTAATTGCTAAATATTTTTTTCATCAGAATTATGTTTCATATAATATTAGAGGTATTTTGATTGGTGATTTAGATTAAATTACAAACGAAACTTAAATAATTGAAAAATTTATCAACTTTAAGGAAAATTAAGTATGATTTGGAATTTTAGATTGTAATATGTTTAAATTTTTAGATATGTATTGTAGTTTTGTGAATATAGAGACAATCAATTGTTGTTATGATGAAGTAACACGTGTTGGTTTAGACTTTTAGTGCACATTTAGTGCACATGCTCTTTTTATCAAACTCATATAAAACGTGAATTATTTTTTAATATACAATACACTTGCGTAATTAAATATGTTTTTTATTGAAAGATTGTTCTAACTCTTTATAAATTGGGTGATTTTATATGAATTTGAGACCATAATAATTAATTGGATTATTTTTTAACACCACTTATGGACTACGTATCTCTGGGCACGATTCTGCCTATATGACCTCGTTTTGTAGATAAACTTTTTCGGTTTTACATTATTTGTTTTAAAATAATACTTTAGACTATGAGCGTAGACTACAAAAAACTC
Source organism: Eutrema yunnanense (assembly GCA_002933935.1). Lineage (NCBI taxonomy): Eukaryota > Viridiplantae > Streptophyta > Magnoliopsida > Brassicales > Brassicaceae > Eutrema > Eutrema yunnanense. The sequence goes on along the minus strand of PKML01077420.1, from coordinate 1,793,274 downwards.
CCCAATAAAATTATGTTCAAATTTTTTATTACGTACTAGTTCTGTATAACTTTGATGTTCAAATACTCTGAAGATTTGAAATTTAAACCGATTTTGATGAACTTTGTTTGATTGCTTAATGGGTTTTTTTTAACTTTTAAACAGTAACTAGGTAAAATACCCGTGCTAGTTATAAAACCGATTAATACTTGCAGCCACTTAAATTTGTTTTCAATATTAACAAAGAGATTATATAGTTCTCTCAAAATTAAAAATATCAAATGAGTTGAATCCGATCATAGTATTTTGATAAGAAGATAATTTTCCCAACAGTAACCAATGTTTTTAATTCCGGTCATAAAACTATGGTTGCGTCCGATTGTAACCCATAGACCTCAAATACGTTCTGGAGATCAACAAACTTATAAAGAGCTTCTTCTCACAAACTCTAAGTCACTACAACCAACAAAAATATTGCAAGTTCAAGAACAACAACAATTCAAATCGATAAAAGGGATCAAACCATACAAGGACCAAACCGCGAATTCAACAATCCAAGAAGCAAACTAAGCAGAGGGAAAGATTTAAAAGAGCAAACCATTCCGCGGTATTCATAAACGCATAAAGACTCATCTCGGTTAGTCAGACCATACGGTTTGAGGACAATGTCTTCATTTGTCACTCTTGACGGTTGTTTGCTCTTCGGTTTTTGCCTCCCCTGTTGCAGGGGCAGGAGCTTCCTCCTTTTTCTCTCCAGACTTGGCTTCTTCTCCTGCATATACATTATCATTTGGTTGCCAAGAGTTCTAAGTTAAGGATTACGCGATATAAACACATATCAATTCATCAAAAATGATCTGACCAAACTTAAACAAGAAAAGGTTTTGAAAAATATCTCACCTTCATCATCACTATCTTCAAATTCTTCCATACCACCCATTCCGCCAAGTCCACCCATTCCACCGAGCCCTTCAAGACCACCCATTCCACCCATACCACCAAGCCCTTCGAGACCTCCCATACCACCCATACCACCCATACCGCCAAAGTTCTACAAGAGGCAAGAAACATGGAAGTCTTTCTCAAAACTTAAGTAAATGAAGCAGAAGATAGTTACCAATATAAGCTAAAAGCATACCGAGAAATCCATTCCACCCATTCCACCCATTCCGCTCATATCCATATCTCCAGCAGCTATACCAAAAAGGAAGAAACCAAAATTAATAATGCCTACAAATTTATTTAAGTTCAGAGAGTGGAATCGAATAGATATGGTGAAGATGGTGCTAACCAGGGCCGGTATCTTCGTCCTCATCTACCCACTTGTCCCAGTCAACTTTAACATAGTGAGGCGGTTTGCCTCCACGCAATAGCTTATTCCACCATTTTGGTTCTGCTTTCTCCAATATGCAGAATATGCTTCTTAATCCAATGTTGATTTTGCTTTCCTGGATCGAAAAACGAGAAAATTAGAACCTACTAGGCAACATACAGAACCAAAAAACAAAGGAGACAAAGTATCATAATCTCACCTCTACATTGACCTTATCATTAAGTTCAAGCTTAAGCTCATAAAGCTGGTTGTCAGGTCCAGCTTTGGCAGAGAAATCAAAGACTCCCTCTGGATCAAGTTTAACATCTGCATCTTTAGCATCAGGCAATAGCACGGTGAGGAAAACCTTATCGGCTCTCTCAGCCCACTTAACTTCAGGATGATGACTGTAAATAAATTTACATAGAATCAATCAGATTGAGAGCTAAGAACATAATAAAACGACAACACATAAAATAGACTAATCCCATCAATTTTGCATTAAGTTTAACCAAAACCGCAACTTTAAAAGCACAGATCCCCAAACCCTAAATCAAATCTCTCTACAGGTTTTTAGGGTTAAAGCAGAGTTCTCATCAAGACTACATTCTCGATGCTGATAAAACCCGCACAAATGTTACAGACCAGACACCATAAACCCTAGGTCAGAATGTAAAACCCCCAAATGTCTCTGTTCCCATTTTACAGGAACTTAAAAGAAATTTGAATCCCCCAAATCCACCGCTAATACGAAAGATACAGATTTTCTGATTTTACCTCATAGTTTACTGGAAGCAAGAAAGAAATCGTGTAACCCTAGAAGGACAGAAGAACAACGATGACCACTCCCAAGATTTTCTTTTGATCGAGAAGAGTCCCGACTTGTTTCTTCAGAAATAGACTATGTTATTATTATAGCACATCGAGTGGTTATCGTGTGGGTGCCAGTGTACACAAGTTAGGTCTAATCATAAACAATCAACGGCTGAGAGCTTCGTTATTTTTCACAGTTTGACGGTTCAGATTTAAGGTTTGTTTTGGACAGAAAGCAGTGCCCTTTTACTTTTTCGAAACACTGAACTACTTTTCTGGCCCAAATTCAATACTTTTACCAAACATATAGATTTTAAAATCGAATCTATNTGATATAAAACTAAATCTCTCAACGTGAACGTGACATGTAAATTAATTTTTACTCACGAGATCGTAACATTTATTAAATATATTATAAAATTAAAAATATTTGAATCAATAACACTTAAATTAGTTCTTAATCCACATTTTATATATTACAAAAACAAAATATCCAGCTTCGATTTAGAATCTAGTTGTCCTTTCAAGGGGCCTTTGAGAGGCGAGTTTTTGAGAGCGTTCGCCCTAGCCGTCACTCCAAAAACTCTCCCCCTTTCCCTCTCCGGTTTCCGGCGAGCCGTGCCGGTACCGAGAGAGGGACCCCGTTTTATTGCTTTCCTTTTTTCTGTCTTTTTTCGTTGCCTTCTGTTTCTTCGTTCGTGGTTAGGGGGAGTCTCCGTTGGCGATTAGGTGGCTAGGATTTGGCTTACGGCGGCGCGAGAGCGAGTCACGGTGGCAGCGGCGGCTCCGATTGAGCCTGAAGAGTCTCCTCGGGGGTTTCTGATCTTCCTAGATCTACTGAGGACAGATCTGAGAGGTTTGGGCTCTCTCGATGGTTTCGTTTGGGTTTCTCGAGGTTTTTGGAGGCGGCTTTCTTCTCAACAACGACGCAGCTCGGGTGGTGGTTCTGATGCGGTGAGGCAGTGCGGAGGCACGGGGTTTAGAGGCGGAGAGCTCAAGGTTGGTGGGCTCCCTGGGACATCCGTGACGCTAGAGGAGGGCGTAGCCGGTTCCCTGTCTCGTCTTCAGAGGGTTTTTCCGGCGAGATTTCCCGTGTTTTCTGCGCTATTGTTCCTCCGACGAAGTCGGCGATCCTCCGGCTGTGGTGGGTCCAGATCTGCAAGGCGTAGTTCTTCCTTTGTCTCACTCGGAGTTTTTGGATGTTGTGATCGACGGTTTAGCTTCCCGTCGACGGTCGAGCCTCTCCCTAGGTCTTTTCGGTGGCGACAGGATGGCGGTGATGGGGCGGGTTTGTTTTCCTGTTCTGCCGCTGTTCTGCTTCGGTTATCTTCCGAGAAAAAAAAAAAAAAAAAA
>PKML01077420.1:1720028-1789804 GCA_002933935.1 Eutrema yunnanense | reverse complement strand
GAGGCTGAGCGGTGTTTTTAGTAATCTGGAGAGGTGACTGCTATAGGACTGCAGAGCTAATCTTGGAGGAGTTTCTCGTTGTTTAGGATGCAAATCGGCGTTTACATGATCCGGAGAGGTGACTGCTATAGGACTGCAGAGCTAATTTTGGAGGGGTTTACGTGGTGGCGCATCGGTGTTTCGGAGCCTCAGAAGGAGGCTGAACGGCATTTCTAGTAATCCGGAGAGGTGACTGCTATATGACTGCGGAGCCAAACTTGGAAGAATTTCTCGTTGTGTAGGTTTCTGCCCGGGGCTCCTCATTTCGCCTTCGAGGATTTCAGCTTGGTTTTGTTTTTCAATTTTCACTGTTGTTTATTTCCGTCTGTAGTTTTCTTTATTCGGTTTGTTGCGTTTTTATCGTTTCGCTTTTGCTTCATTGTAATCTCTTTTCAATTCATTAATTCAAGCAAACCCTTTAACAAAAAAAAAAAAAAAAAAAAAAAATCTAGTTGTCCTTTTAAAACACGTACAGTTTAAGCTTTTTTAAAAAAAACGATATGTTCAAGTTCATTTACAGCATTTATAAATTATGTTACACATGCATTAGCTCTCTCTTCTTGTTAATCATTTGTAAGTGTTTACACTTCATTTATATATTTAGCTAAAAATCTTAAGTTTAATTTACAACATACAATAGGCTGTCAAATAATAAAAAATACACAGTACAACAGATTTTTCTACTACAATTATAAACTTAACTACAAAATGGAATAATTCAACTGTTTACTGCAAAAACAATGCAATATGAATAAACTCTTAGCCTTTCAAACAAGGTATTATAGATCTTTATGCGCATGTAACAACTCTTCTATAGCATATCAAATTTTAATATAAGTTAGACCATCAGTAAAATATAGCGTAAGGAAAGTCTTTTTATAAAAAAAGGTAGGCGATTAGATCTAAATATAGAGAATCCGGCGTAAACCAAAGAGGTTCAGAAAAAAAAAGAACAATTTTCTGGGAAAGTCATATTCAAGAAGTAAGAAGCGGCCTCTCTAGAAGACAACGGTGTCGAGCATGGTGCCTAGAGTCTGAACAATGTTTGACGACATCAAGTTGGAGACATGTTCCTCTAGATGCTTCTTGGCGTCTTGTCTCCCGACGTTCACAATCGCCAGTTTCTCAGGCGATAATTCGTCCTCCTCTTGTACCGCCTCGTTATATTTGGCTGCCAAGCTCAACATCTCCTGTTTAAGACCAGAGACAATCATGTTGATTGAAACATGAGTCTTGTGTTGCTTTGAACAAACATAGTTTTTGAGATTTTGCCCATTTTCTTGTTTGTTCGGCTAAGAGATATACCTGGACGGTCTGTTCGTTAGTCTTGGAGTGAGTGTCAAATCGTCTTAGATTCAGACCATCTGCCCATTTCTTCTTGTGGAGGTTGAGTAACATCTTCTCCTCAAGTTCGTTCTTCCTATAGTTAATGGCTATTGAGTAATAGTGTCTGTTTAATCCATGAATCAAGGCCTGGATAGTATCCCAAAATGCCAACATCAGAGACATTCTTCACCCTTATTTTCTAACTTAAAACAGAAAAACAAGCTTCATTAAGTAGATTACCTGGATCGATGGTTTGTTAAGGTGGCCGAGGTTTGATGTTGTTTGACGGGGTTCTTGCCCAAGCATGATGGTCTGTGGATTAATCGAGCGGAACGCATCAATCACCACTTTACCCTTGACACTTTGAATTGGATCTACCACCACTGCTACTGCTCGCTGATTCAAGGCTTCAAAACTCTACAAGCACACAGATGCCCACATTGAGATAACTTATAGATCACTGCGTGCAAGCTAGGCAAGCAAAACCTACCTGTTGGGTATTAATGTCGACACCAGAAAGCCAGCAGCCAAATCCAGGATGCGAATGATACCAACCAACCACCATCTCAGGTCTGAAGAAGAAGAAAAAAAACAGAATTTGAAGCAGTAAGTGTAGACTTGGACTGTGTAAAAGTGAGGTCTAAAGTTGGATCAGTGTAGAGAATACCTTCCAGTCTGTTTAAGCATGTCGAGCATATTAGTCTGAAAAACATGATCAACAGCTTCCACACTAACACCAGTACCACTCTGAGGCATCGCAAATACATCAACAACTCGAACAGTATACTCATCCACGAACTCTCCAAGCATCAATCCCATTACCTCCATTGGAACCCCAGCTCTTCCTACCATTTTCGTACCACCAAGAACAAAATCACTTAAAACTGGATAAATGCGAAACCCTAGAGACGGACAGAGAGACAAATCTGGTAAATACCCTAAGCAACGTTAATCGGAATTTTGGGATGAACGATTTACCATGTTTGAGCATCTTGAGGAGTGCGAGAGAAGAGATGTAAACCTGCTCCGACGTATCGAGAGTCGGAGAATCAGGCGATGGGTGACCTAAACCGCTCCCGGCGCCGAAGATTCGCTGCAATCTCTCCATAGAGACAAGATTTTTGCTTTTTTCTCGGTTTCGTGAGCAATCGGGATCTCGTAAACCTTCAAGAGTTATCTTAACCAACAAGACAAGAGACAAGAGACAAGAGGAAGATGGATCTTTTATTCGAGCTTCTTGGATTGTTTCTCCCCAAAAATTACAATTGCAAAATTGTGTTTCAACTATTTACATACAAGTCCTCAAAACACATCCTTTTTTTATATGTAGACCAAGAATAACGTGAACATCCAAAAAGCAAATTTGCATATTTTGTCTCTTCTTTCCCAACGTTAATTTTGTAGCCCATTCAAATGCGAATCTTTTAAACAGGGTTTACCGCAAGCATGTGTATTGCCACAATTCTTTACCATTCACAGACTTTTAATCAATTTTTCCCATCATGTATTTTGAATTCAGACTAAGAGTAAATCAACGACGATGATGCCCCACACGAAAACGACAAAACCAATGAAATCATATCGTAGAAAGAAGAACGATGGTAATGGTACAACCAAGTCTTATTCCTACTTAATGTCGATGCATCAAGAATAATATCGTAGAAAATAGCAAAGTGTCCTTGTTGTTACCCATGCCTAAGGTCTTGTCGAGTCTTGTTTCTTGATGGATATAGTCCACAGAAGATCTGAATCCGATTCGACTGTGATTTTCTCCCCTTTAACCATATTCGATGTACTTATCAATCCACCAAACCTCATCTCGGTGTTGGCTTTGAGACGATGATAAAACATAGTTAGATCGATGTCATGCAATGATGCTCCTTTAAGACAATGATAAAACCACAGTTAGGTAGGTTGCAAGATGTTACTTACTGAGATCCCATTGAAGCCCTGTGGTTGTGGTTTTGGCAGATGGAGAACCGATAGGGATGAGTCCACAGTGAGGCCCTTCGAGGGAAGGCTGAATTTGAATCTCATGTCGATGAGTCTTTGGAAGGAGTTGGATGAGGCAATCATCAGATAATAGGATTATCCTTGTGTCTGGATATCGATATAAGACATTGAGATTACCGGCTTCATGATCAAATCTTCCCCCGAGTGCCCCTGTAGCAAGAATCTGGAGCTAGCAGAAGAAAGAAAAGAAAGGTGAAGAAAATGTGTTTTAAAAACACAGAGCTTTCGCCTATGGAAGTAACTTACTCTGCAACTCTCTTGATTCAAGGTTGAGCCACGGATATACAAGATGCATTTATCAAGATCTGTGGTATCTTGATCATGAGATTCATCTATAACTTGACTTCCCTGGAAAAGAAATAAAAAGAAGAAGCACCAAGTAGAATAATCAAAAGCAGATGTGTTGAATCTCACACAGACAGTGGAAGAAAAAACACACAAGTAGCTTACCAAGCTGACATAAAAGTCGAGGACATCACGCCGAATAGAGTCCATATCTCCCTTGATAACATCTGGCTTATACCTAAAAGACATTATCACAAGTATCTCTCAAGTTTCTAAATAGGGAAGAGATCCAATTTTGGTTATAAAGACAAGATTTTCCAGTTTCAAGAAAAAGATGCTGCTGCTCAAATCTACTTAATTATTCCAATAAAGTTGCATACTTGGAAGAAGAATATCAGAAATCAAGCAAGCAGAGAGGGATTAAGGTGAGAGAAAAAACCTGTTTCTAATGACCAGAGCGTCTTCATCAGGGAAGAAGAGAGGTAATTCATCGTAGATGCGATTAGCGCCTCCATCAGCACAGAGACGAAGTTTTGCTGTTCTACACAGAAAACTCGAAACAGAGTCATATTTCTTACGAAGACGGAAAGAGAGAGAGAGAGAGAAGGTACCATGTTCCCAGAGAAGAGGAGTGAATCGCGGTAGATTCTGGTTCAGAACAACGAGAGCGTATGTCGTCGCTGAAGTTCCGTCGGTGGGAATCGACGGGAGGAGAAAGCTTGAAGAGTGAAACATGGCTGACATCGGAGAGAGAGGGAGAGAATGGGCTTGTGAGAAATATTCAATACATTCATTGATTTGCTCATAAATACATTACCTAACGTTGACTTTCAAAGATTGATTAAAAAACAAAAGAGGGCCACGTCTCACTGTCATGTGACGTTAAACTAGCGTTTCGCTTCTTTTTTCTCCTTTTATATAAACCTATTCTATTGTAAGGTGTTGTGATGTTAATATGGGCCGCTTAAATCAAAGGCTACCTGGTTTAAATCGGCCCGTTTAGATATTTTTTTTTATACACAACTTGTAGGATTGAATTGAGAAACATACCCACAAAGTGGATTCACAAACCACAGAGTTTTTTTATTGATCCTGGCTAAAGGCCGAGCCGTGTTAAGTCTTTAAAGTTTCAGAAGATTCTCAAGCTACTATCCCTGCAACTGTTCAGTCTATCAAGCATAGTGCCAGGATAAATCATTGATTTCATTCAATCACTGTACGCTATCACCTCAAAAATCAAGACATCTCAGAATCAAGTTGGGGAGGCAAATGAAGTGTCTAAAGAGACAAAAGTAAGCAAAATTCCATAGACGACTCTAAGAAGACTATGATAGGCCTCACCAAAATTCGCTCGATACTTTCTCTAACTCGAAACAACAAATGATCTTCGGGAAAAACTGAAGAGGAGCAGAACAATGGAATAAAACCCAGGATCTACCATACTGCTAAAGAGAAGGAAAACAAAAAAAAAGTTGAAAGTTGTGTACCTTTGAAACCGGCGAAGAAGATTTCAGCTCAGCACTATTGAGAGAGAGAGAAACAAAAAAAATATATATATATATATATCCAAACGGCGGCGTTTTACTTGTTAATTAAAAAAAAACATAAATAGATATCCGTTTATTTCGCTAGTAAACCTGTTAACTAAACGGGCCTAAACAAACATACCCGTTTATGTTTACATATTTTTAAACGGGTCTCGGGCTAAATTTGTTATATTGGGCCCCTTAAGGCTGCGGGCTTCAAGCTCTTATTAACATCAGTGGTGTTTTGCAAGAATTAACAATTTCTAGATTTATCATAGTTTTTTAGCATTTAAATTACTGTTTATAGTTTTTAAGACACTTTTGGTACTATTTATGACAATTTAGCCTTTATATAGTAAGACGTGTACATATGTGGACGGTATACGAGTGAACAGAGAGAGTAATATTTTTATCATTTACACGTTAATAGATAAAAAAAAAATTTATATATATAAGAGAATTTATTCTTAATAAAGAAATGGTTTGTGGTCCGTTGGTTTCGGATCCAAATTGCATAGTCGACTCCGTTTGCTTCCCCTCTCGGTCTCTTTCTCTCGCATCAAACATTATCCCTTCACCCGAATATAATCCTCTCGTAGGAATCTTATTATTTTTAAAAACATTTATTTGAATAAATCAATGACATTTCAACCAAAAAAGGGTTTCTCAAGAAATTATATATAAGATTAGAAGTAAAAATATCTAAACCCTATATACATAGTACATTGGATGTTTAAGAATTTTGGGACTATTTTTGGAGAATGAAAAGAATTGAGGGGGCTCCGAACAAAAACATTTTAGGCAATTAAAGAGGACTCTTCTCTCTCTCTCGCTCTCTGTACATANTTGAGGGGGCTCCGAACAAAAACATTTTAGGCAATTAAAGAGGACTCTTCTCTCTCTCTCTCGCTCTCTGTACATAAATTTATATAAATTAAAGGACCAAAGAGAGATTTTTAATTATTGACCAAGGACGCAACCTCTCTCTTTTCTCTCTGTTTCTCTTTACATGAAGTAGCTGAGTGACGTCTTCTTCCTCGAGCCTCCTTCTCCATAAAGCTCGTTCCATTGCTGAAGCTCGTTCATGTTCGATGAATCAGACGACACACTCGCACATACCTACAACACAAACAATATAAACATAACCATTAAATCCCAATACTTGGACCAAATGTGAAACTAATTTGTATGTTTCAGTCTCCCAAACCTGTTCATGTGCGGACTTGAAATCATTCATGCTCAAGGGTCTAATGTCTGCACTATTATATAATTGTGGCATTGGTCGGTTTTCGGCTTCAGCCACACTTCTCTCCTGCGACTCAAACAAAGCAACCATATGAGTTCTGGTTTAAAGATAGAAACCCACAAATGTAATAACCAGTTTGATTGATTATAAAATTGAGAGCCAAACCTTCTTTTCTTTTTCCAGTATCTCTCGGATGGGACGATGCGCCGCCGTCACGCAAAGATTCTGCAAACCAAAATTGCATGTTTTATTTTGTTTAGAATGCGGTTTTTAGGATATGAGTTTTCAGTTTTTGCTTTGGATGGAGGAAATTACAGACCTTTAAGTCGCTCCCTGAGTACCCATCCGTCATATTTGCTATAGCTTCTAAATCTACGTCTCCTGCCATCTCTTCTTTCGCCAAAATTACACTCAAGATCTTCGATCTGTTTGCTGAATCCGGCAGATTAACCATCAACCTGCACAGAAGATCAACTCTAAGCGATGCTTCAAAGATGACAATGATACCATAAAACAGAGAATTATTAACAGTTTATTACCTTCGGGGAAGCCTTCTAATTACTGCTTCGTCAAGGTCGAATGGTCTGTTGGTAGCAGCTAGTACTAAAACTCTTTCTCTATCCTTTGTCCGTAAGCCGTCCCAGTTTATCATGAATTCGTTCTTCATCTTACGCATAGCCTCATGTTCTCCTGGATTCTCACGTCTTCCCAACATGCTATCAACCTTAATAATTTCGTTCCCATTCAAAAGATATTCAGAAGCAAAAAAAAAATGTAATGAGATTGTGAAACAAACTAATGCTGAAGTTATCGAAAAAAAAAAAGAAACAGGCATTCAAAGAAGCATAAAGAAGAGGAGAGCTATTTTAAAAGTCTTGCAACGTACCTCGTCAACAAAAATGACGCTTGGAGCTATCTTACTTGCTAAAGAGAAAACAGCTTTTACATACTTCTCCCCCTCGCCAAACCACTGCAAGAAAAATCTAAATGTCAAGTCTAATCTCAAAGGAAACATTACTAAGTCAGGTCACAGTTTTAAGAAATAAATACCTTTGAAGTAATGCTGGACATTGAAATATTGATGAAGTTTGCACCAGCCTCAGTTGCCACTGCCTTTGCCAGCATTGTCTTCCCCGTACCAGGCGGTCCAAACAACAGTATACCCTTTGTAGGCTGCATGAAAAAACAGTTACATTTTAGGGAGTGAAACAGACATTTGAAAATGAAAAGCGATAAAGGTACCTTTGTAAGCTGGCCTTTGCCAAACAATTCAGGTCTTTGAAGAGGAAGCATCACCAACTCCTTCAAGGTGTCTTTCACATTTTCCAAAGCCCCAATATCATTAAAAGAAACACCGATATCGCTTGGAGGAATGACATCTGATAGGAGTTTTTTCTCGAATTCATTCTCAGTAACAACATCCTGAATAATATAGCATTGTAATTGTTAAAAATCCAGAAGAAACTAGGTTAGCCTAGGAGGCAAAATGACACACGGTTACAAATATTACTTTGAGAGATTTCTTTGTGCTCTTGTTTTCGTTTTGAATTCCTTGCAACACCTGCAGGCCAGATGTGATGCTGCAACACACACCAAAAGGTTATTTTAAAGAAAATATCACAAGCACAATCCAAGCTATACTGCAGGATCTATAAGAGTTCTTATTCAAAGAAGCTCACCTTTCGGCAGAGATGATAAGCTTGTTGTCTTTGAACGTCGGTTCTGAGCAGCTCATAAGATGGTGGCTCAAAGCCCAGCCAACCACTTTCTCCACACCTATTAAGCATACAGTTTTGGGTTAGACAAATAATCAGACGCTCAAGGAAGAAAGATAGAAAAGGCAGAGTGAAAGATGCCCACTATCAGACAGAAGGGTTTGATCTTTGATGCACAACGTTTCAAGGTCAGGGCAGTCCAGACGGTTTTTGCCAAGGATCTGCAAAGAACCGTTAACAAAGACATAAGGAAACACACACACACACACACACACACAAAAAAACCTATGAACATTTAGATAGACATGGAACTTCATTGAAAGAGGCTCACGGCACGGATGCTGGTAATATTAGCTTGAGCCTTCAGGATCTCTGTATCACGTTCAAGTTTCTCCTTCCAGTCCAACAGCAAAGCTTCATCCTGTTATGTTTTAAGAACATAAGAAAATGAAGTAAAATAAAAAAATGGCTCTAGACAAGAAAAAAAAGGAAATAAAGTCTCAGACCTCGGGTAACTGGATGGTCACTTTGTTAGGAAATAGCCTAGTGATTTGTTTCACTGATTTAGGCATTTCTTTGTTCCTATCCTGCAGTCTACCACCAAAGTTATCCTGCAGATGACATTGAAAAACATTCGCAACATATCAAAGAGAGATAGTATTTTGCATATGCGTATATGCTGCATGTCACATACAAGTTACAAATCAGAAAAACAAAAAATAAAAAAACTAGATGCCTTGCAATCTTGAAAAATGGAAATTATTAAAGATGATTTGGGTTATCATACCGGAAATGCAAGATCCAGCAATGCTGTTTGGTTGCTGCCAAACTTTGTGAACAAGAAACCTCCAGGGTGGGACTGAAAATGAAATATCAAAAAATCAAATTAAACCATTTTGAGAAGAATTTAAGAAAATTAAGACAAAAAGAGAGATAAAACACAATTCCTACTTTCTCTTTTCGGCTGTCCAACTGGGTTTGTGAGGCTATGACAACAATATTCTCCGGTAAATTCTCAAGCTTGCTCTTCAAAGTTACATACACATCAGTGTTCCCCGCCAGAGATTTCTCAATGTTTTTCAGGAACAATATCAATGACCCTTTTTCACTTTCATTAAAAGCAACCTACAATATCATTCAAAGAGATTAAAGGGTTTTTGTAGCTACTAGGACTAAGTAGTACTCTTCGAATTAAATAGAGAGGCAACAAAAGGTGGTATAAACTACCTCAAAGATTTCATTAATGGCAAGTTTATCAGCATCATCACTGAAAGAACTATCTAACCGAAGTGAACTCGCTGCACATGAAGAATATTGTTAGTACAATTAACTTTTAACGCAAATATGTAGATATTAAACGAAAATTACCAGTACAAAAAAAACCACGGTCTTCTTCACATAGACCACCAAGATCATTGCCATCTGCTATGAGCCTATCGAATCTAACCCCGATTTTTGAAGATCCATTGTCTTCAAATGCAAGGAGTACTTTGCCCTGGAAACCTGTTGCCGGTCCCCTATATAGAATAGCATGAATAAAGAAATAAAATTGAGTTTTGTTAACAACAATCTACATCAGATGAAAATACATCAAACAAAAGACGAGAATATAAACAACAAACAATACCTAAGTGGAGCGTGGAGAGAAGCAAGGGGAGAAGTTGAAGGGCCTACAAACTTTACTCGATCACCTACGAAATACAGAAGTGCTTGTTCAGTTGAAAAGAAAGTGGTACAAAAACGAAACTGAAAAATAATACATAAGCAACCATACCTGCTTTAAAGGTGTAACTTTTAGAGGTTGCAGTTGACACTTCTTGCCTCAGGACAGCCTGAGAACTCAATGTTGATCCACCTGTTATATCAGCCTCAACACTTGAAGTTGGTTTCTTATGCTGCAAAACAGCAGCCTGTACGGCTCGTTTAGCAAGCACAGACAGTCTTTCACGCCTAAAACTATCTTTGGTAGAATCTGCTTCCTTGGCTGTTGATCCCTGAAACCATCCAGAAAAGGTAGAGAATCAATGCTAGCAGTACTGTGTAAATCCCAATAAGTTAAGAGATTGCCAGGACAAATATAGCTTCCAAGGCATTTGGAACCGAAAGTCAAGAGTGCCAATTTAAAACCAATATGCTCATGATTCTAAATCAGAAAATAAAAATTGATATGAATATGCGTAAAATTAAACGGTCAAATCAAAACAAGAATATAAAAGCTAATTGGAAGTTTACCCCAGGTAACAATAGAGAGTCAACAATCATCAATTTGGACCCATAATTTTTCGCAAGTGCTTTTGCTAACATTTCCTGATATATCTCGGAGCCTTCAAATATTGCATATCAAAATTTTGTTAGGAAACTGGAAATGAAAAACAAAACAATTATAAACAATACTTATCCTGAGTTTCCTTCATACCAGCTGGTCCAGAGAGCAAGATACGGGGACACATTGTTGACAACTCTGATGCATACTTTGCAAACTTGCTTCCACACTTCATATGGACATATGTTGATGTTATCAACACATCCTTAGTTGTGCAACTGCGACAATTCAGAAAGTTGTTTATCAAAACTTCGAAGACCACAAATACATGTTGTCCATCTTGTCATAGTTTGTAACTTTGTATACCAGAAATTTAATAAAAATGTTATAACCACAACCGACCTTAAGAAATATGGGAAGTTCTCAAAAGAAACTTGTATGTCCTGAGGATTGATTACTCCTGCTCGCAGACAATCCTTATGTGCTTGACGTCTAGTTGATACCAAAGCTGATGACCTGTCATATTCTTTAAGCATTTCCTTCACTTCCCTTCGATCATCCACCAGTTTTTTGGAAATGCTACCCCTTAGATCAAATTCAGAAGGATCCCCAAGTAAGCGCAAAATTGGTCTAATTTCATAACCAGAATCAGGAATATTTCCACATTCAGCTTCTTGAAAAGGATCCATTCCATTTCCGTCTGCATTCTGGTCATCGTTGGCAGTAAAAGAGGTCGAAGCAACAGTTTTCTCCGTTGAAGCAATAGCAGCATAATCATTGTTACTATCAGCATCGTTCATGTCAACATCCGGAATACAATCATTGCAACTAGAAGGCAGCACAGGAACCTCTGAATTTTGCTGCCTTTTGACATGTTTAGCAGTAGGTGGTAAAAAAGGGACATTGTGTAACTTTGTTAAAGACGCCAATAAAGAGGACCCATCAACAGATGAAGAGTCTCCGGCTCTTGTCTCAACATGAAGCCCTTTCAAAGGGGCACTCTGCGCTTCAAAAATGCTCAATGAAGAAGCTCTGTCCGGTGCAGCTAGATTTTCATCTTTAAGAGGCTGAAATATCTAAACACTTGTCAAGAAAATAAAATAGCAAGAACCTCATAGACAGATAAATAAAAGATGAAAAAAAAATATGATCCTGAATTACGGAATGTGGATAACTTTCCAGAACACTCTTAAAAGGATACATAAGCATGTTTCCCAGGGGTGCTGAAGACAACCTCATCGCCACCCCGCAGATGAACACAAGTACTCCTTTGGTAAATCTTGCCATTGACCTGAACAAGAACTCCATTCCCTATTATCTCCAATGATGCAACTGATGGACCTCCATGCTGCAAAAAAAAAAAAAAAAAAACATTATAATAAGTGACAAGGCTTTTTGTCCCTTAGGCTTCTAGAAGACTTAGCAATTCAGATAGATGTCCATACCTCAGACTGCCTCAGTTCACATAGAACGCTAGGCATAGATTGATCTTTGATACATAAGTCGCATCCTCGCCGTCCAACAGTAAACACAGAGCCTCTCATGACACGATGAGGGTTCTAAAATTGCAAATAATTTTCCCAGGACAGTCAGAAACAACATAGTTAATAGTCACAGGAATTATGATGGGAACGCTGAAAACTGGACCAAGCTCAAAGCAACAACCCACGGTTTTCAACTACAAGAAAAATGTACCCTCTAAAACATGGAGCTGCGAAAAATTCAGCTGCTACACGTAAACCAGGAACGGTAGTTCACAATTCTTACTTATCAGCTAAAATTTCAACAGCACAATACAAAAGGTTTCTCATCTAAAAGGGCCAAAGGTTCAGGAAAATGATACACAAATGCCCAGTTCATCAAAATTGGACATTGTCAGAAAATCCTCCGAAGAGGCCATATTATCACATAACATCGCAGAAAAAAAAAATTAAACTCGACCTCATAAACCGAAAGCCATGATCTTTCCTAAATTCACACTCTAATGAGAAACATGCAAACAACATATAAACCAGTCGCACCTGAGGGTACTGAGAAAGCAGCTTCGCCCAAGGAGCCTTCGCAATCCGCTTCTTTCCGGATTTCGACTTCTCAGCTTCCGCCACAACTTCACCTGGACACCCAACTCCACACATATGAGAAAAAGAGATAATTTTTCCATGAGAAACCCGTAAAAGGACAACATGCAACATGCGAACCTGCGGGAGTAGGCATCACCAAGCCTTCGACTTCTGGATTCATGTCGGTATCAGGACAGTTCTCCATCGCCGGCACATCGGTTGTAGTGGCTGGCCTTTCAGCAACATTAGTCTGCAGATCAGAAGTTCTCAGTTCCGGCTCTCCAGATTCCGATCCAGGATCCGAAACCGGATTGTGATTTTCAATCGGCACCTCACTCGCCGACGAAGACCCTGCCGGTTCCGCCGCCGCCGCCTAGGGTTTACCAAAACCAAAAAAGGTAAAAATCAACGAAAAGGAAAACAAGAATCGAAAAGAAAACGACGAAATTCGAAATCAAAAACCCAGATTCGAATCCAGGAGAAGAGAATTAAGCCCCAATACTCAAGCGAAACCCACAATTCCAGTGGAACTAATTACGCACAGATGAAACAGAAGAAGTAACGTTGGTCTCGATCTTAACCTTGGATCGTTTGCTAGGCCGTGAGGATGAAGTTTCAGGAGAAGAAGAACAAAACCGCTTCGAAGCCGAAGAGCTACGCCTCGTCTCCACCATATCTAAACGAATCTCTCTTCTTCTTCTTCTTCTTCGCCGCCGCTTGATCCAAAGAAGAGACGCTTGGAGAGAGATAAACCAGAGAGATTTCGTAAGGAATGAAAGATTTTACAGCAAAGTCAGTTTATCTTTGTGTATAAAAAAATAGGGAATGGGAGTAATATTTAAGAACTGCGACTTCCTTTTATTATATAGAAGTACATCTATATAATTTACATTTTCCTTTTTTTGTCATCCCTATTTCTAAAACGAACTTTGAGAAAGTAATTTATTCAACGTTTTTAAAAACGACAAAAATTTATTTAATATACAAAATCAGCTCCACTTGAGCTTTTGACCAAAGACGCAGATAACTTAGTTTAGATAATTGAGGGATGCGGATTCTCTCTTACTTTGTTGTAGAGATAAGAGATATCTCCAAAATTTAAATTCATTTTTGGTTTTGTCCAAAATAAAAAAAAGACCTATTATTATCTCAAATTCTTAATGGTTTCGAACTTATAAGACTAATTATTATCTCAAACGAGATTAGGCCCAGTATATACACGGGATTTATAATTTAATATTTTATAACTCATAAGAGATATCTCCAAAATTTAAATCTAACGCCCACCGTTTAGNGAACTTATAAGACTAATTATTATCTCAAACGAGATTAAGCCCAGTATATACACGGGATTTATAATTTAATATTTTATAACTCATAAGAGATATCTCCAAAATTTAAATCTAACGCCCAACGTTTAGTTTTTGGTTTTGCCTAAAATAAAAAAAGAGACACATTATTATCTCAAATTCTTAATGGTTTCGAACTTACAAGACCAATTATTATCTCAAACGTGATTAGGCCCAGTATATAAACGATTAGATAAACCTAGCAGAGTAACAGTTGTTTATTTATTTTGGTTCTCTAAAAATAAAATTCTAATATTTAGTTTCCAATTAAATTTTTTCACATGTTTCCAAATATTTAATGAATTAACTCTCATATTTTTATTTGAATTATGAAAACTATTTCTTATTCTTTAATAATATTTGATTTTTTTTTCTTTCTTGAATTACTATGACATTATTCTATTTTCTATTTTTTTAATATACTATGACAATATGACATTATATTGTTTATTTTCTATTTTTATATAATACGATTATTAATGGTTTCGAACTTACAATAGAATTTGCCTTAACCCAAGAAGAAGAAAAACAATTATATATCTCAAATTATTCATAGTTAATTCTGGGTTTAAATGTTGACAACTTGATATCCGTTTATTGTATTTGAAGTAACATACTAGTTTACAGCCTTACAGCCAATCCACTTGATCAATATTCATAAGTTTGTACTCTTTCTGTTTTTCCAAGTTGCATGTTTTAAGATTTTCACAACGTGTAGAAGATTTGTTATAATATTAAATCTAGCCTCTTTTAATTAATTGGAATTGATCAATTAATTTTCTCAAAAAGTTAGATTTTATTAACTTCAGTGAGTGTGATTAAATCAGGAATCTGTATCAATAATGTTGCATCCACATTTGAAAACAATGTGTGTTTTGTGAAACAAATTAAAAACATGTAATATGCAACTTATAAAACGAAGAAAATACTGTATAGCAATGTTTATATAGAAATGAAACGAGTGCAATGCGCTTTGATGTTCTATTTTTGTGTGTTTTATGCATATGTTTTTTAAAAAAAAAACAATATCCAAATGTTTCAACATAGTTTGCAAATATGGTGTTGCAGATGAGTTTCAAACCTAGAAATTTTAAATTGTAGTGAAAACATGCAACCACCAAACTCTTTAGCCGTTAGGACCGAGCCGAATGTTGTATTAAACATATCATAAGAGAGTTAATACAAAACAGTTATGATATGGATAAGATGAACAATTAAAAGAATCTGATAGAGGTGAGTATAGATTCTATAGAATGTCAATTTGAGTAAACTATATATGTAATCACGGTTATGTTGTTAATCGGTTATTTTCACATATAAAAGAAAATAAATGTAATGATAACTGAAAATGTGTGTATTTGAAGTGTTGCTGTACCAATTGAGAAGTAGTACAGGAAGTGCTACAAGCGATACAGGAAGTGCTACAGGCGATCAAATTGTGGTCATTGGATGACTTGGAGCCAGCGTGGGCTGGAGTAAACGTCTAGAATCTTCTAGAGACGTGCCAAGAGGGGTATATGAGCTGGATAAAGAAGATATTATAGTTTTGGAGTGTTTCCATAATCTTAGGAGAAGATATTGGAAAAAGAGAATATTTTCTAAAAGATTTGGAGATATCTTAAATAAAGGAAATATGCTATATTGAAGAACTTGGAGTGAAAGTTGGAGGATATATAGAGCAAGGTCGTGGCCCTTTGATATTAGGAAGAGAGCTTGAGAGAAAAACAAAGGCAAAAGGTTTTTTGTTGGTGTGACATCGTCTGTGTCAGTGAGTGAATCAAAGTCTAGGCTTGGGGGAGTTTAGCTCAGGGTTAGGTTATCCTGAAGAGTTCATGTTATAGAATAGAGCGGTATTTCAAGAGGTTGATCTACGCGTTTGCAATTGTGTTGTAATTGCTTTCTTATTCTAGTGAATTCGAATACTGGACGTGGTCCCGGGGAGTAGGAAACGAACCTCGTTAAAAAACTCTGTGTCTCTTTATTTCCTGCACTTTATTTGTGTCTCACCTACACTTACAATAACGATGAATAACATAATTTTCTTTTCACAATCGTCTTCTTGGATCGACTCTAGTTAACTAACATGATATCAGAGCTTTGAGGCTAAAACCTCAAACGGTTTTTGAAATTTTTATCATTCTTCTCCTCTATTTTTTTTTACCTAAATCCTTCAGCGATTATCCCGATTGATCTTTCTTGATTTCTCTGGTTAATCCGCCAGAAATTGTTGATTTTGCGAAATTGATACTGCACGCTTGGAATTTGCTACGATGGTGCATGTTATGTTGTGCAACTTAGATTTTATCTTGTTATCTTGTTAGGTTAAATACATGCACTTCACAAATGAAGACAGTAAGACGATAAAAACAAAAAAACACTTGCAGCATAATTCGTACTTATAAGTGTAAACACAGGCGTATGGTTTAATCAGTGGCGGTTCTGAGGGAGTGCATTTGAACAGGGCCAAGTTTTTTTTTTTAGTTTTTAGAACCAAATTTTTTTTTTTAGGGTCCATTTTTTTTTTTTGTAGAACCAAAAAAAATTTTGAACAGGGCCCAAAATTTTTTTTCCCATTTTTGAGCCGTCCCTGGGTTTAATTCCCCGATTGTTCCTGTTCAGCAAGGCATGTATTTGGTCGAGTTTAGTCTTTTGGAGATGCATTTGTGCGACATCAAAGTTAAGCAGTCGACATCATCAACAATCTTCTCTATGGCATTGACAGCACAACACACATTGCCTAACAGAGCGGAGACATATCCTATCGGCCTCAAAACCATCAATCATTAGAGATAGATTTGTCAACTCCTCTAGGTGATTTTTAGATCAGTTATATGTTGAATACATGAAGTTTCGTCACATTAATTCAGCGGATTGATTCCTCCTCATTAACGACTTGGTCGCCCTAATTAAGATCCGGTTTGATCAACTTTCGACCCGGGAATTCAAGGATCGACCCGATTTATTGAATTTGTCCCCTAAAAAATTCGTTTTTTGCCTAAATTCTGGAGTAAAAAAAAAAAAACTTAATCGACGAAGCAACTCAAAGTCAAGAACTTTTACTTGTTAGTTGTTAGGATTTAGGTTGAGAGTTGGTCGCTTATGTGTTACAGCTTGAGCACGTATCCAACACTTTTTGAGCGACCTTGAAAACCGGTTACTCAATCCGAGTTTTGAAAGCGGTTAAGTACCAAACCAAACCTGGTTTTGATCAAACATACATAGGTCTCTTTTCTTTTAGTATATATTGTGCAAGAGACATGAATATTCAAAGCTGAAAGCAAAACTAAACACTTCATGGATCATGAAAACCCCAAGATTATTCACATCCAAATCCAACTGATGGGTGTAAATTAAACAACACGTAAAGAAGATAAGACGGCTTCTTTCTGGATCATCTAACTCCTGCTGCAACGAGCAATTGCGCTGCAACCGCGACTGTAAGGATTAGCCTGAGCTCCGTTCTGACAATTGTAATAAGACGCGCCTCTTCTCGAACAAGGCACACTGTTCCGTTTCAAAGATTGATAGCTTATGTATTTTGTTGTCGCCAATATTCTTCTATTGATCTCTGAGTCCATTTCCTCTTCCTCTGCCCCGACACAGTCTGCTATTGAACCGTGGCAGCCTGAGCCATGGGCTCCGGTCGTGGCCCATTCTAGACCGTCGAGGTCATTGGTGAAGCCGGCTTGGACCGGAGGTGAAGAGATGATCACGTTGAAAAAGATGAGTATCATAAAGGTTGGGAACAGAGTAAAAGACTTGGCCATTTTTTGTTCTTTCTTCTTTCTTTGGGTTTCTTATATTGTGCTATTATTGTTTGCTTAAGTTAATGTTTATATATAGATACATGGTGAGTGCGTGGACAAATTTTGTTAGTGGTTGAAGAATTTTTATGTTTTTGTGTTCTTAATAGAATTAATTGTTTTTTCTTTTCCTTTTTAAGGATAGCATGACGATATCATTTTTTCCCCCATTGTTAATCAAATGCTTATAGTGTTTTTTTTTATGTCTTTGTTATATTCAATTTTTGAAATTTTAACGACCTTTGATTTATATAAACAAAGAAAAATCAGCTTTTGTAGATAAAAGAACCATTTGAACATTATACTATCATCATCTAAATGTATCATGTATTGCGATATTCATAGAAATGCCACTTGATAATGAAATTCAAAAAGATTATGTGAATGAATGATTTATTAATGGAGAATAGTTGGGAGTGGTTGAATATTTGTTAGAACCGACACGAAAGTAACCAAAACGATTTTGATATATTTGAACGGTGAAGCCTTTTTTCATTTTCCATTTGAATCTTTTAAAATCAACATTGACATTTTTTTTGATGATCTGAAAGCACTGAATCTAGATTACATAATAAATTTATAATTGGTTATTAAATACTATATTAAGTGGCAAATTACTTCTCTTTATCGATAATTGAGTCATTATATTGATTTTAGTATCTTCATTCACTATCTGCATTTTATCTTCCCCAACGACTATGAAACGAGTTGGGCCATCGTTATCCCAATTAAACAAAGAAAATAAAACCTAACCCCTCTTTAAAACAATGGAGAATTATTAGACTAGCACTTTATAAAAGAAAAAAAATCATGTCTTAAATCATACAATACTCTTTAAAATCCCACTTTTTATTTCTCACCGAATCAAAACGCGTTTCATGCTTGAGGTAACATCTTTAGATCCATGAATCAGTCGTATCATCAAAACATGAATTAATGATACTAATAAGTTCCACAGCAAACCAATCTGAGCCAACGACTCATTTAAGAGAAACTAATTAGTTTCCTTTTTTGTTTTGGTCGAAAACTAATTAATTTCCTTTTAAAAATGCAAAAAAAACTGTGTTCACATATAGTATCAATCTCATGGACTAGTGAACACAAACTAACAAACAAACAATACATAGCATTTCTTCTCCTACGAGCTCTCTCTAGTCTCTTCTAAGATTTTATGATATGCAAGAGAGCTATGCAGTTTCATCTTTCTAACTTGCTGAGCACGTCATCCATTGCTGGCAACTCCTTCGAGATCTCAGCCCAGTCCGGCATCCCCTGAATAACACAGTTTTTTCCTTACATCTCAGATACACAAAACCGCTTTTAAAAACCGAATACATAAATATCGGAACAATAACCAAAACTATTCTCCAGTCAAGACCTAAAGGATCCATTTTTGCATCAAACATGAGAAACCATAAGAGGAAAGGTTTCTAGATGAAACTTACTTTACCCGATCTGCGGACTCGACCATCTAACCGAAGTATGATGTACACGTCCTCGCCCGGGACAACTCCTTCAGCTATCTGTTGATCTCTTATCCACCTGAAACAAACAAAACCAAAGGCATCTTTAAGACTCAAAAGCAGAGTTTCCATCTTTGTTCTATCAAACTTTGATCAGCAAAAAGGCGATGAAAGTTTCGACCTTTCCCATTCACCAGGCGAAACAATCTCCGACTTGAACCTGATTTCACCTTTCAGCTTTGATTGGGCAACTACCGATTGAGCCCGTGTATCGAAATCTTCCTACCAAGTAAAGAAAAATCATTGCTTTGCAAAATGAGAATGAATATGAATATGAATATTTCTATTCGTTCCATGATAAAATATTTTCGTTACCCCAATTGAAGGAAGAGATGTAGCTGCCTTTGAAGAAGCTCCAAAACCCTTTTTCTTCTCGATTTCCGGTGTTTTACGTTCACCCCATACCACGGGAACTAAGAGAACACCTCGTCTTAGGAGCTCGGTTCTGAACCTATCTGCCTTTTGCATCGCGAGTGTAACAGTCTCTTTCTTTCCAGCTAGAATAACCTAACAACAGTGTCAATCACTTAACTGATTCAGAAACGCAACGGAGAATACTCGAGGCAGCAAAAAGTTGGATAAAAGACTCACGGGTCGAACTGTATCCCTTAGCTGCACAAGCTCAACAACACGGTTGGTTGACAGGCGTAGAGGCAACCGAGAAAGAGTTTCGTCTCGAGTTATCTGAACCATTTGTTCTTCCTCTTTCTTGTTTTCCCAAAGGAACAATGAAACCAGAACAACAATACCTGTACATTGCTGTTCCAAAAGCTTAGTCACATGAATGAGCGAAAAAGAATGGAATTTTAGATTCAAATTGTGTCTATGGACTCACCTCCAATGTTAATTGCAGCATTTCCTGTAGTTTCCAGAAGATCTGGAGCACCATCACCGCCTCCAATTGCCTGAATCAGTCTTGGTATGGTGAAGAGCGTTGAGATACCTGCTGCTGCTGCAAATGCAAAATAGAAGAATTTTCTAAAGCCACGAAACGGTGCTCGTACTTCGCTGATGAGTTTCAGATCTCTTCGGAAACTATCGCCAATATCTTCTCCGCCTAACCTAGCCTGCACAAAAATGGAAGCAGTTTTCGCCAATAAGAAAGTTCTTCTTGGGGATAAGAGCAGGACAGAAAAAAAGAAAGAAAAAAAAGTGCAAGACCTCTTCTTGCAGCTCCTTAAACTCGGGTAATGCGCGAAAGGATGCTAAATCAGGATCATTAAGAATTGTGGCAAACTTCAGATTATAATCTCTCAAAGCGGTTCTCAAGCAATCAGCAGCTTTTTTTCCTTCGCCCCTACCTCGAGAAGATAAACAAGAGGGATGAAATGAAAGAGAACAGAATCTCATCAGGATCTTCCACATCAGTGATTCTTATCAATTTCATCAGTATATGGTTCGAGGTTCTTACCGGTAAGCATGACAACATGCTTTGTTATAGTAAGCAGCTTGTGACTCAATAGGATTTGGATCTAAACTCAGTGCTGTTTCAAACTGGACAAGCGCATCTTTGACCTGAAAGAAATCCGACAAAACAAATCAACTGAATCTGTTAAAAACAAAACGTATAGTCTCTACTCATCGTTGGTCCTCAACATGGAAACATTGATCGCATAAGACTGTTTTGCTGGCCACATTTATAACTAGTACAAGCGAATCGCTAATTTTGTTTTCAAAGTTTCAAACATAAACTAGTAACCTCATAACAGCATTCCTTACGAGCTTCAATTCCATAGAATCAAACTGGTGAAATTTTGTGTAAGATGATAATTTAATGGTGATTGGTGAAAGTAGTTAAATTTCATCAAAATTGGTTTACCCATTGGCACAGAATCACAAAAGCGTCGCAATAAAATCGTTCAAGCTTATAGAGAACCATAAAATCGACTGAAACATTTTCACCTACGATCACAATTATCATCCGAATCGAGCTCTAGAACTTACCCGTCCTCTCTTAAAGAGATCGAGGCCAGTATTAACACACGACTCTGCCGTGAGAGCATCCGTCGGAGAGTTCGGAGACGGAGATGAAGACGACGAAGATGCAGAAGAAGAGGAAGCGAAAACAAGGAGATGGGAATCCCATTTCCGGCGAGAATCGAAAAGGGTCGCGTCCCCTGGTAACAGCCATGGCCGTCGTTTATTCACTCTCGAGAAAGGGTTCGAGACGCGGCGGAGGAAATGGCGGTTGAGCGACGGAGCGGTAGCCACAGCCATTCAATTTTCTTCTCCGCTTCCCAACAAAAAAAACCAAAACTTTTATCTTAAAAACGCTTTCACTTTTTTTTTTTTTTTTTTTTTTNAGGTTGATGTTCTGAGTTTTTATTTTTGTATCTGAAAGGTTGATGTTCTGCATTGTAATTAATGCACTTCTGTTTACAAGGTCACTTGGTTAATTAATTAAATTTATTTTTACAAGACTAATTAATTGCAACATTTAGGGAAACGAAGTGAAAAGTCTAAATTTGATTTGTTTTAAACAAAATTTCGATGGTTTTGTGTCTTTAAGGGACCCAAAAATGAGTCTTTAAGGCTACATTAATTATAAAAAAGAAAATAGTGTTAATACTAATATTGGAAACCAAACCGTGCATTAAACTAGTCAAACAAAAAAGAGAAAAATGATTAGTTAAGGTTCTTTCTTAATATATGTGAAAAATTCAGAACATCAACTTTTCTGATACAGAGGGAATATATAATTATTATTTTATTTTTGTCAAAACGAAGAAGATTTGTGATTAATGAATAACTGAAATAACATTCAAACTATAATCTCTAAAACTAGGAGACAGAGACACAAAAAAGATTACATTAAAAAAGAAGAAGTCTAAAGTCAAACTTTCAAAAACTGGATTATCACTTGAAGATAGGGATATTAACTAATTATACTCTGTTTTAAATACCAACAAGTCCCATAATTGACAATTGCATTCAAACCAATGTCTCAATAATAAATAAATAAAAGACAGGACACACGAAACGATATTGCATTAAAAAGAAGATGTGTAAAGTCAAATTTCAAGAATGAGATTTAACATCAATTACATTCAAATTAAAATCTCTCAGAATACACACAAACAGAGTACACACAAACAAGAAGAAAAAAAATACACACAAACAAGAAAATTAAAAGGATTGGGCAATGATGTCTCCGCCACTTATTCAATATGTGGATTAACAGTTTGATTGAAATCCACTTAAAGGAGGACCTTCTGAGAAGAAGGCCTAGCAGTGATGTCAGCAACCCAAGCACTGACATGTGGACGCTCATCAAAGAGCTTCTTGGTTGGAGTACCAAGCAAGTACTGAATCACAGGGATATGGTGAAGATCGACCAAAGTGAAGTGATCACAAGACAAATACTTAGACTCACCAAGCCTAAGTTCGTAGTTATCAAGCACTTTGGCTAACTTAACCTCTTCCGCTTCAACAACGGCTTCGTCGGTGGTCAAACCGAAGAAGTGCTTGAAGATTTGCTCCCAGCCAAGCTTTGAAGCAACTGAGTCAAACTCGTGAGATTCTATTTCAATGCCCATGGCTAAGATTGCCATGTTCTTGGAGCCAAGTGACAGAAGCTGGTTTCCTTTGTCTGAGTATTCATGAGCTATGTATTGAGTAATTGCTCTTGATTCTGCATAAAACCATAATAATAATAGTAATCAAAATCCATTTTTGAGTGTTTTTGCTTTCTTTACTTGCAATGACCAAAACCAGAGTTTGAGACATTGAACCAGGATTGGGCATCCAACCAAATAATTTAAGTATTTTTTTTTGTTTTCATAGTGATACCAATCAGTATTATTTTGCTTCATACTAATCTGAATCTGAATTTAGTCTAGTTGAACCGAACCGAACCGAACTAAAGATTCAAACGGCCAGGCCTAAATTTAAGAGTCGTTTACCGAAAAGCTTGAAGTCTCCATCTTCAAAGGCTGGAATTTTACCAAAAGGCTGCAAAACAAATTTTCAAGAATTTCAGACCAAAATGGAACAATCTTTATTTTGAAAATGCATATACTTACGTTGCGGGAGAGGAAAGGCTCTTTCTTGTGTTCACCATCTTTGAGCTCGACATGAACAAGCTCAAAGTCAAGATCTTTCTCGTGCAAAGCGATGAGAACTCGTCTCGTGGCTGTTGAACCAGGGTGGCCAAAAACTTTGATTCCTGCCATTAATTAATAACTGTTTTTTTTAAAACAATAATGATGAGATTAATCAAAGTAGAGAGGTCTTTGAGGTTGATGGAATAAAGATACAAATGGTGGAGTGTATTTATACAGCTAAAACACAGAGTAGTACTAAGTGAATAAACAAAAACCAAATCGGCGCCACCAATCTTTCTTTATTTTGGTAAAATGTTAAATAGCGCCACCAATCTTGAATATTCATTCTTTGTCAGATGATTATTTCAAAGTCAAGTTGATTAATGTAAACAAACTAAAAAAAACTTGACTAATGTATATGATTCTTCGTTTCTATTGGTCCAAGACTTTTTTTAGAATAAAGTTAATTTAAAACACTAAAATCAGAGAGATTATCAACCACCGCGTGATAACGACCAAAAAACTATGTTATCTACAAGTCAAAGTTTGACCGGCACTGTTAGGTTCACGTGGATCGTCGGGTGCTCAGATTAGATCGTCGAGGACTGTGTGTTTCTCGATTTCCTTGTAACGAATGAGAGATAACAGTAAAATGACAGAACAAAGGACTCTCTCGGTTTCACACTTTTTACAACATATATGGTACGTACACACAGTCGGGCCTCAACAAATAAAATACATTACAAACTTCAAATAAAATACAAGAGAAGAGAGAGAGTTTAGAGAGTGTTTCATTTAAGACACCCATAAAATACTTTGGAGATTATTGGTTCTTGCATTTTAATGGATTTGGAAATCCAAACCAAATCAAGTGTTATTGATTCTATAATTTTTAAATTTATATTCAAATCTCTTGTGTTATTGGTTCTATGATTTTAAAATCCATGTTAAAATCATGTATTATTCAATAGTAAAGATTTTCGTAGGGATTTGATTTTAATTTGGATTTGAATGGATTTACAAGTGTTTTTTAGAGTAAAATACAAAAGAGCAAATATCGAGTGAAACTTTGTTATTTGGTTTGGATTTACAAATGTTTCTTTTTCAAGATGAAACTACTACATATAATTAAAAATAGAAAGACACCTATCAATTAATTTGTAGAAGAAGAGACAATAAATAACTACACGTAACATTAAACTACTACATGTTACAATGTTAGTTTATAGGTGGATACGTAACATCTACTACATGCTGGACACGAGGCTAGCTAGTTTCTAAGTGGAGGTTCAAAACACTGCCCATGAGACCTCTCATGTTTCATGTAATCAGTGTCTGTTATTGTACAAACAAATATTGTGATTGTTCTGCACGATCGTTAAATTTAAAATTGATTTTTGAAATGGTAAAAAAGATAGATAAAAAAGCCAATTTCATTATAAAAACCCACATATTCTATACTTTAGGAGAATACTATATGATTAGTGAAAGAAAAAGAACGAAATTTTTTTTTGGTTTGTTTTTTATTTTATTTTCTTATAATACTAAAATTCTTGTAAATCTATTTGGTTGATTTACAATAATCCATTTATTTGATTTTGAAATCCAATTATTTAACTTTGAAATCCACTTCTCTGATTTTAAAATCAATGGATTCATTATGATTTATCTTTATGTGTCATTTTTTAATTGATTCAATTTTATTTTAAAATTAAATTTTAATTTTATAACTAAATTATATTAAAATATTAATATTATTTTATTCAGACAGTCCATATTAAAACACTCATGGATGCAGGTGCTCTAACAAACAACACAAGCACACTCGCACACAAAATTCTTTGCTCTCATTGATTCTCCTTATTATGGTACCAAGCCTTCACATCGCATGCCTTCTTCCAAGCCGGTCTAGCTGTAATCTCACCCACCCACCGGCGAACGCTAGGCCGGTTTTCGAACAATCTCTTTGTAGGTGTGTCCATAAGGTATTGTATATTAGGAAGGTGATAGAGATCAGCTAATGTGAATTTGTTACTAGCTAAGAAGCTAGAATTTTTGAGTCGTTCTTCGTAGATATCTAGAACCTTCTCTAGCTTCGGCTCGGTATCATTCACGACCTTATAGTCCGTCTTTAGACCGTTCATAGGCTTGACGTATTGCTCCCAAGTGAGTATCGACGCAGGTGGATTGAATTCAAAAGATTCGATATACATCCACATTGTTTGTGTTCCCATTGTCTTGGAGCTTTTGTGATTCAGAAGTTGTGAGCCTCTTGATCTATGAATAGTCGCGATGTATTCTGATATGGCTCGGGATTCTGAGGGAAAAAAAACGATCAAAATTCATCAGAAATAAAAATCGAAATATGTTTATCAGATCAGTTAGTTGTACGTGTAGTTTAAAACTCACCAGTCAACTTAAAATCCCCGTCTAGGAAAACTGGGACTAGACCAAATGGCTGCATCAATAACACATTATTGAACACAAAACTTAAGATGTAGCATAACTTAAGTCACAAGTAACTAACCTCTTGGCCAGAAACCCTAGTTATATAACATGTTATATATGTATGATGATTCATTCATTGCTAAGTTGATTTATACAGTTGATTAAAGAGGTGTATCAAGAAGAAAGAGTTTGGAGATCAGAATCGAAACACTAATAAAAACCTAAACACTTCTTGAGTGACAAGTAAATATCTATCTAGAGGTGAAAGTTACATTGAGAGAGAGAAAACGTGGCTTCTTCTGTTCACCGGTTCTAAAGTCAACGGTGATGGGATCGTAAGAAAGGCCTTTCTCGTGGAGAACGGCGAGTACACGCCTTGTATTGGTGGAGTTAGGATATCCATAAATCTTGTACCCTGCAATTTTACATTATCTCAATCATATCTTACGAAGAAGAAAGAGAATAAAACCCATAAAATTGAATGTTTTCAGAAAAAAAAAAATTTTTATTCAAGTTTTCTCAGCCAAAACACCAATATTTACCATTTAATTATACCAATTTTAAGAAGAAAAAAAATAAAAAGAAATATAATTACAACAACTAGAGGTGACACAAAACGTACTTATCTTTTTCCGGCTGAGAGAATTTATTTCGAAACATCAAACACAAATATAAATCACAATCAACTGACAATTTTTTTTAATAAAAATCAGAAATCTAGGTGTTATTATTATGATTACCATCTTTGTGAGCTAATTCTTCACACCGTTTATAGCATTGGTGACGACTCTCGAACGTCTGGTTACAATAATGGTAGCAACTCGTAGGTACATCGCTCGCGTTTACGCCCATCCCTACGAGTCAATTATGAAATATTCAAAACCATTATATATAATATTTTATAGCAAAATACGAAAACAAAACAATTAATCATAATAATTACATGGGAATGGTTCATAAGAAATGGCCATCATCATAATTACGAGAGCAAACGAAACCAATAATCTAGAGGAACCCATTTTTGCTACCCTCTTTATACACTCAATTATTTTTATGTTTTGTCTTGAGATTGATTTGGTGTATACTCCTTATTTGTAGAGATGGAGCATCAAAAAGATGTATTTATAGATAAAACGTGGCCTTTTCCGTATTAATTTACTTTTTCCACTTGCTCAGTTTTAGTAATTAGTTGGATTTTTTACATGAAATTGTAGATTTCTTTCCTTTAGAGTCCGTAATTTATTCTTATTATATATATGGACTTTTGCTTTTGCATGTTTGTCCTTAATTTCTCACCAATCACGTTACAGATTTCTTTCCTTTACAGTTTTTATTTATTCTTAGTATTAGCTGTATATGTTAATGTCTAACATAAGAGGAAACTTGGGGGAAATGGCTAATATGATAGAGTGAATTTAGTGTATGATAAGTTGACCAAAAAATTAGATAAGAATTAGTAAATTTTTGGAAATTAAGTAAGTAAGAAAGAAAAAAAATAATTAAACCCAAGATATCTTTTGGATTTTTTAATAATTACAGAAATGGCATTGATCTGAAACTGATTTTCTGATAGAAGAATCTGGTAATACTGTTCATCGAATGGTTGGTTGTACTATTCATCAATACTCAACGAACACTGTTTATTACCAAAAAACAAATATGTTAACATCATTAATATTGTCATGTTAAATCAGTTATAATTGTTAGCATCGGTAACATTGTCATGTTAAACCAATTATCATTGTTAGTATCGTTAACATATAGTTAGTATCGTTAACATTGTCATGTTAAACTAATTATAATGTTCATTTTTATGAAATTATCAAGTTAATCCAGTTATCATATCATAAATTATCGTGTTAATCCAGTTATCATCGCCGGTGTTATCGTCGGCGGCCGGTGTTATCGTCATCCGTCGGTGTTATCATAATACCGTCGGTGTTATCATAATACCGCCGGTGTTATCATAATACCGCCGGTATTATCGTTGCTCGCCGGTGTTATCGTCGTTTGTCGGTGTTATCGTCGTCTGCCGGTGTTATCACCCGCCGTTGTTATCGCCGCCCTTCAGTGTTATCACCGACCACCGATGTGCAACAGTGTGATGAGAGAGAAAAAACAAATGTAATTAGTTTAAAAAATAGGGGTATGTAAGTCTTTTTAATGTGAACAATATTGGTCAAAAAGTGTGACTTAATTTTGGGGTTAATTAATTAATAGCATTTGTTGCTATTACTCATAATAAGCTTATCGAGTATTGAAATAATTAATATTCTATCTAATTGAGCTATATATTTTTTTCCAAACAAAGATATATCAGAGAACTTTAATTGGTTTGTGTATTTTAAAGATTTTCAAATCCATATGGATTGATATCGTTAATGCATGAAAGATTTTCATTTTAAGACATATACTTTTTTTTATACAAAGAAGACATATATTTTGTACACTAAAAATACCCATTCATTGAAACAAGATTTTTTTTTTCATTTTTTTTTCTTTCTTATTTCTAGATTTTTTCTTAATAAAAATTTGAAATAGAATTAAAATCCAATCTAATATGCTTCTGAGAGGTGGATGAGTGAAAAAAAAATGCCCACTGAGACCAATGTTGTGCACCAAAAATTGTTTTAGGTGCTATTCTAAAAGTAGTTAAAATTATATTTTTTTTAACTACAAAAGAAGTGAGAGAGTGTATAGAGTGTCTCATTTGAGACACCCGTGAAATATTTTCTCTTTAAGTGTCAATTTTTAATTAGTTCAATTTTATTTTAAAATTAAAATTTAATTTTATAACTAAATTATATTAAAATATTAATATTGTTTTATTACAGTCTATATTAAAACACTCATGGATGCACGTGCTCTAACAAACAACACAAGCACACTCGCACACAAAATTCTTTGCTCTCATTGATTCTCCTTATTATGGTACCAAGCCTTCACATCGCATGCCTTCTTCCAAGCCGGTCTAGCTGTAATCTCACCCACCCACCGGCGAACGCTAGGCCGGTTTTCGAACAATCTCTTTGTAGGTGTGTCCATAAGGTATTGTATATTAGGAAGGTGATAGAGATCAGCTAATGTGAATTTGTTACTAGCTAAGAAGCTAGAATTTTTGAGTCGTTCTTCGTAGATATCTAGAACCTTCTCTAGCTTCGGCTCGGTATCATTCACGACCTTATAGTCCGTCTTTAGACCGTTCATAGGCTTGACGTATTGCTCCCAAGTGAGTATCGACGCAGGTGGATTGAATTCAAAAGATTCGATATACATCCACATTGTTTGTGTTCCCATTGTCTTGGAGCTTTTGTGATTCAGAAGTTGTGAGCCTCTTGATCTATGAATAGTCGCGATGTATTCTGATATGGCTCGGGATTCTGAGGGAAAAAAAACGATCAAAATTCATCAGAAATAAAAATCGAAATATGTTTATCAGATCAGTTAGTTGTACGTGTAGTTTAAAACTCACCAGTCAACTTAAAATCCCCGTCTAGGAAAACTGGGACTAGACCAAATGGCTGCATCAATAACACATTATTGAACACAAAACTTAAGATGTAGCATAACTTAAGTCACAAGTAACTAACCTCTTGGCCAGAAACCCTAGTTATATAACATGTTATATATGTATGATGATTCATTCATTGCTAAGTTGATTTATACAGTTGATTAAAGAGGTGTATCAAGAAGAAAGAGTTTGGAGATCATAATCGAAACACTAATAAAAACCTAAACACTTCTTGAGTGACAAGTAAATATCTATCTAGAGGTGAAAGTTACATTGAGAGAGAGAAAACGTGGCTTCTTCTGTTCACCGGTTCTCAAGTCGACGGTGATGGGATCGTAAGAAAGGCCTTTCTCGTGGAGAACGGCGAGGACACGCCTTGTATTGGCGGAGTAAGGATATCCATAAATCTTGTACCCTGCAATTTTACATTATCTCAATCATATCTTACGAAGACGAAAGAGAATAAAACCCATAAAATTGAATGTTTTCAGAAAAACAAAAAAAACTTTATTCAAGTTTTCTTAGCCAAAACACCAATATATACCATTTATACCAATTTTCAGAAAAGAAATATAATTACAACAGCTAGAGATGACACAAAACGTACTTATCTTTTTCCGGCTGAGAGAATTTATTTCTAAACATCAAACACAAAAATATAAATCACAATCAACTGACATTTTTTTTTAATAAAAATCAGAAATCTAGGTGTTATTATTATGATTACCATATTTGTGAGCTAATTCTTCACACCGTTTATAGCATTGGTGACGACTCTCGAACGTCTGGTTACAATAATGGTAGCAACTCGTAGGTACATCGCTCGCGTTTACGCCTATCCCTACGAGTCAATTATGGAATATTCAAAACCATTATATATAATATTTGATAGCAAAATACGAAAACAAAACAATTAATCATAATAATTACATGGGAATGGTTCATAAGAAATGGCCATCATCATAATCACGAGAGCAAACGAAACCAATAATCTAGAAGAACCCATTTTTGCTACCCTCTTTATACACTCAATTATTTTTATATTTTGTCTTGAGATTGATTTGGTGTATACTCCTTATTCGTAGAGATGGAGCATCAAAAAGATGTATTTATAGATAAAACGTGGTTTTTTCCGTATTAATTTACTTTTTCCACTTGTTCAGTTTTGGTAACTAGTTGGATTTTTTACATGAAATTGTAGATTTCTTTCCTTTACAGTCCTTAATTTCTCATCAAACACATTATTACTAAATGATTTAGTCTATCAAACTAAGTATTAGCTGTATATGTTAATGTCTAACATAAGAGGAAAATTGGGGGAAATGGCTAATATAATAAGCTTAATTGAAATATTTAATACAGTATTGAAATAAAATCTATATAATAAGCTTTTCTTCTATCTAAAAAGAAAAATATTTAATACTTTTTACATGAAATTGTAGATTTCTTTCCTTTACAGTCCTTAATTTCTCATCAAACACATTATTACTAAATGATTTAGTCTATCAAACTAAGTATTAGCTGTATATGTTAATGTCTAACATAAGAGGAAAATTGGGGGAAATGGCTAATATAATAAGCTTATACAGTATTAATATATTTAATACAGTATTTTCCTTCTATCTAAGAAGAAAAATATTTAATATTTTTTCCAAACAAAGATATAACAGAGAAGTTTAATTGGTTTGTGTATTTTAAGGATTTTCAAATCCATATGGATTGATGGTTAATGAGAGAGGGTAGTCTAATTGGGCAGTGTATATACTAGCAATTATTTTTATTTTCATTTTAAGACATATACTCTTTTTTTACAAAGAAGACTTATATATTGTGTACACTAAAAATACCCATTCATTGAAACTGGATTTTATTTTTTCATTGTTTTCTTTTCTTTCTTATTTTTAGATTTTTTTTAATAAAAATTTGAAATAAAATTAAAACCCATTCTAATATGTTTCTGAGAGGTGGATGAGTGAAAAAAAAATGCCCACTGAGACCAATGTTGTGCACCCAAAATTGTTTTTAGGTGCTATTCTCAAAGTAGTTAAAATTATAATATTTTTATTTATATTCCTTTATTCATCAAACTACATAAACCAAACACAAAAGCATCTTATAAGATCCACCACCACACATGAGAAAACAAACAACACAAGCTTACAAACAGAGACCCAAACTCAACACACAAACACCTCACACACACATTTTTCTTCTGCTTTCATTTACTTCCTTTGCTTACCAAACCAAGACTTGTCCTGATCACAAGCCATCTTCCAAGCCTCTCTACCCGTAATCTCGTCCACCCACTTACGGATTTTAGGTCGATTTTCGAACAATCTCTTCGTTGGAGTTCCCAAAAGGTATTGTATATTGGGTAAGTGATGAAGATCAACCAAAGTAAAGGTATTACAAGCCAAGAATCTAGATTCTCCGAGTCGTTTCTCGTAGACATTTAGAACCTTCTCTAGATTAGCCTCGTTTTCTTTGACGACCGTTTGGTCAGTCTCTAGACCGTAGAGAGGCTTAATGACTTGTTCCCATGTGAGTTTAGATGCGGGTGGATCAAACTGATGAGCTTCGATTTCCATCCACATTGTTAATGTTGCCATTGTCTCGTGGCTTTGAAGATTCAGAAGCTGTGTGCCTCTTGAACTATGAACATATGCGATGTATTGTGTGATGGCTCGGGATTCTAGAGGGAGAAATTAAAAAATTAATGATCCCGAAAAATTGATTAGATAGAAACAAATGTTTGTTGTAAGATTAAACTCACCGCACAGCTTGACATTTCCATCTTCAAAAACGGGGACTTGACCAAATGGCTGCATCAGTAACACATTGTTAAAAACTTGAAATCCTTGTGTTACTACAAGTAACTAATCCTTATGTGAGCATTAAAACCCACATATAACAACTTAATGTATGTGTAGATGATTGTTGTCCCAAAAAAATGTATAGGTAGATGAATCGCGGCAAAGTCAATCTATAATCCTGATCGAATAGGTGGATCAATAAAAACTGGGCTGAAGCAGATAATTTGGCATAAACACTAAGTTAAAAACACCGGTGAGAATTAACCTAGATCTAACATGCCTTGAGTAACAAGTAATCTATCTACATGTGTGTAATCTCACCCTGAATTTACTAATCTTACGATTTTTTTGTTTTTGCGATAAAATAACTTACGTTGAGAGAGAGGAAAGAGTCCCTTTTGTGTTCACCGGTTTGCAAATCGACGGTAATGGGCACGTAAGAGAGTCCTTTCTCAAGGAGAACAGCGAGAACACGCCTTGTGTTGGTGGAGAAAGGATGGCCATGAACCTTGTAACCTGCAACTTTAATATATTCCATTTTCTTCTCATATTAGTGTAAAGAAGAAGAATCACAGAAACGAAATTCAGAAATGATAAATCAGATCTTGTTTTATTCTGACATAAAGTCAATTTAGGACGAAATTACCGAAATCAAAAATCTATATCTTAATATTTTTTTTTATAAACCTATATATATCTTACCGAGGTTTTTTTTCATGAGTCTATTTGGCATTAGGTTCCACAACAGCTTCATGCAGTCCATTGAGAGACGACTTGTATAGCTCATCGATAACCCGATGGTATACTTATACATATATGATATAATAGATATATACTAAGTTATTTATGCCCTTGTTTTTTTGCAATACAAAAGCGAGAGAACATTTTGCTTTTACCTGACATCCACGTAATGAGTTCTACCTTTCTTGTGTATCAAGAGATGAATTGTTCCAAACTTCCAATGATACAAATATAAACTAGGGATCTACAGGCTGGTTGGGTCAAACCATTGAACCAAACCGAAATCAATCCGAGGTAAAAAAACATAAGAAAATGTCGTTTTGTAATGTAGTTTTAAACTAAATTACAATTTCATCCCTGTTAATTCAACTTATTATTGAGAGAAATATTATAGAGTCTTGATTGGAAAAAGATTTTGAATTAACAAGGGCATAATACAAAATTTATTATATTTGTTAATCTGTGAAAATTTCTAAAACTATAATTTGTTTGAAACGGAAGGTATATCATTTAATTTTAAGTCTGTCCGTTCTTTAATTATTCTTTACGTTTCATTAAGTACTAAATTAAGACAAAGACGAATACTATACCTTTTTAGCTTCGTGAGGTTTCCACAAACTATAATTATGTTTTATTTTGAGATTCAAGAAAGGAATCAAACCAACAAAGAGTTCATGCATAACTAAAATGAGTTGAACAATTTGGTAAGAACTGATTTACGCCTTTTAATCAGTAGTAGCAGCACCAAAGAAGAAACACATGATGAATCCAAAAACATTTAAACTCTGATTAATAAATCGCATAACAATTTTGGTATTCTCATTTTTTTTTGTTTTTAACAAATTACATTTTTTTTAACAAATTACATATTATTGGAAAATTGTTATTTGCGTTCTACATTCCTACTATTTTGATTATAAAAAAAAAATCCATTATTCTGCAATATTTCAGTTGATTTTTTTCATTTCATTTTCCACGATTCTGCTATCTTATTGTTACCAATCACAGTGCTTTAATTATCGTTTTTTCACATATTGCTTCTCTGTTTTTTTTTCCGCGTTTTTTTGTGACATTTGTGTGAGTTACATACATTACAAACTTGAGAAATATGAACACAAAACAATCACCTCATTGGTGTTCTTCAATTCTATTTCTTTCCTGTTGCAATTGAGAAGCTATATCAAAAAAGAGTTTAGTGACATATTGACATGAGATGAGAGTCTCAAGAGTGGAATCGAAACTGACCATGGCGCATGAAGACGGACAAAGCTCCCAATTTCGATATCCACATTCGCACAAACTTTAGGATTAAAGATGATTGTTGTTTCTGTTTCTTTGGCCGCAAGAGCTTGTGTGTTCTTAAGCAAGAGGGAGTCCTACAAAACCGAATGTGCGTGACTCAATGCTTATAATCTGATTGATAGATCTTCAAAGGGTCTAGTTAAAGGAACAATTTTATTAGATGTGTCAAGAGATCGAGAAAGAAACCCCAGAAAGGTTGATGACAGAGCATTTGCAGACAACCAGCTTTCCCTCCAAATGCCTTGACATAATTTTTACATCAACATAGCTCGACACAACTGAGTTGGGAAATGGGAAATGGGAAATGAGATAAACAAGCAGAACAAAAGTATGATCTAGATTTTGTTTATATGGGAGTTATGAAGCAGCATTACCTGCTTGTCCGATTCCACCCTGCAATTTCTTCATGATTTCTATTTCCGTCTCTTTTTCTTGTTTCAAGATCTGTTGTAGCTTCCCATACAGGCTAGAGACACTGCAGATCAATGCAATAAAAAGCAGGTTTTGATGTTAAGTGATTTGTACGATTTTAAGTGTGGAGTCTGAAAGGTGTTGACAATTTGATTACCCAGATAATTTAGGTGAGCCGAACAAGAGACCTTCCTTGCGTAAAGAGGAAGATTTTATTGCTTCATCAAACCGGTCTCCAACAAATTGGTTCTTCTGGTTGGAAATGTTTGGCACTGAGCTTTGATAACTAGGCTATGTAACAGAACAATATTATTTGGATTTGAGTGTACATTGAGAAGAAGGAAACGACCTAATTCACATAAAAGGAGGAGACCAAAACCTCATCATCGCTTGATGATTCACTATCCATGGGTCCAGGAAGTTCATCATCAGTATCACTATCTTGGAGGTTTAATGAACTTCCCTTATGATTAAATTTCAAACTTTTTCCTTCGCGCCTGCTGTACTGGAGGAGGAAAGGACGCCAATGAATGAAACAGAGAACTGAGCTAAGTAGGAAATCAATAAGTAATCCACTGGATAAGGAAAAATACCGGTTTGGAGCTTCTTGTTATCACTCTAAACTTCTTTGGAGGAGGGACTAAAAGCTTGGATACCGCACCTTCAGTGTACCCATACAGAACCTCCCTCGACTCAGCAACAGAAATATCTTGTCTGTTTTCTGATCTTTCATCAGAATCGTTGGGGCATTCAGCAATGGGATCCTCCTCTATCGCCTGATCAGCAGCGGGCTCAAAGTTTTCAGCCATGTCACTTATCTTGGATAACGTTTCTCCATGAGCATGTGAGTGAAATGAAAATTTTGGCCTCACATGATCTTTGACAACTGCGAAGACATTAGAAACCCAACTCAGAGATTTCAGAAGTTTATGCACTCATGATTTGTTTCTCTGAGTTTTCATTCGTTCTTTAACTTCTAAGGTAAATATATCAAGAAGAGTTTTGGATGAAACCGTACCTTTACTACCTCTCTTGGCTCTGAAACCAGATATATGGGATGATGAGACCGAAGCAATAGCATTCAAATGGATTAGTGACTTGGTTTCTTTACTTATAGCAGACCAGGTTGCCACTTGTTCATCATGTGGAATCTGAAGGCAACAATAATCATCATTACAAAAAAAACTAAAGTAGAAAGAATACTGTCACCAATTCGACAAAATAATATAAAGTACTTTTCAAGATGGACTAGAGATTCGGATGTCATGAAAATAACCCAAAGAAGTCGAAGATTAGATCATGACCTCATCATCTGACCCACTTTCCTGAGCAGATATGCATGTTAATCCGGCTCTTCTTGAAGAAGCAGAATAACTCTCCTCGGGGGAATCAGGAACTTCAACGTCATCCTCAACAGAGGAAGATATCTTCCGTAGCTAAGAATACGAGTAAAATCTCCCATCACCATTTGATTCCATTGTTCCTCGAGACAAAAAGCTGCACAAAAGAGTTTTGAAAAAGAAGAAGACTCACAGTTGCTTCCCGAGATACATGGCCGGTTTCCCTAGCATAATTTAGCTCACCACGACCTGGAAATAACACAGAAGCTATGATAAGGGAAACCTGACTGAAGTTAAGATAGTCATAGAAAAGGCTGACCACAAGCTGGATACCTATGAGTTTTTCGAGCTTTGTTTGAAGTAGTAATCCTCCCTATAATATTGAAGCCAACTATGGTCAAACAATAATCATATTCCTTATAGCTCCTCAAAACTACCCAAGTCGACAACAATCAATTGGGCAAAATCAGATTTATCACCAAAGTTCCCAACTTCTTTCTTGATGGATATTCAATGGAATCAGATAGAAACAGTGTGCTGCATAATCAAGGATAAGAGACTCAACCCAGATTTTGATGACGATAGTAGTAACATCTCATCATCATTCCATAATTTGTGTTAACAGACAAATTCGCTGGATTTCCCAAGATCTCTCTAAGCAAGCTCAAGGCAAGAAGAGGTTTAAAGAATCGAAAATTAGTGATAAAACACTACCTCTTCCTTCGCCTTCTCACTTGGCCACATTTCATTTTCTCCCAAACTAACATTTACGTGCTCTTCCTCTTCCTCTAAAAGACCAAACAGCAGCTTGAAAATTACTCGTTAGACAATGAAAGACATAAAAACGAAGAATCAAAAGATAAAATTTTCAGATGAAAAAGCAATCCTCAGTCCTCACCAGATATGCTCTGATCAGAATCTGGGTTTCCCTGAAAATCCAAAAACGGAAGATCAAATGAATGTTCGGGAAGAAGAAATCGCAAAAGTTAACAATTCATAAGACTGTTGGAAAGTTACCGGTACGTTATTTCGCCGCCACATTCGTCGTCACCGTATAAATCGATATCGCCGGTATTCGCCTTTGTACCGGCGTTGCCGAGAGTATGCTTGGATTTACAATTGGGCTTCACTATTTTGTCACTGGGCTTTTAGTTGGCCCAATGCTTTAAAACTCTCCCACGTTTTAGAATTTGTCTTTATATCCCACATTTTGGAATTAATTAGAAATCAATTTCGTAGTTACTCAATTTAACATTCTAGACCCGATGAGCCGTGTAAATAAATATCCTTTCAGGAGAGAAAGCAAAATTTAGACAATTTTTTAATTTGTTGACCAAAATAAATACAACTCTTTAAAGTTAATTAAGAAAAAAACATTATTCTAATTTCAAATCGTAATATGGGAAATACAATTAAACATTGTTATTTTGTTGACATATCATACAATTAAGAAACATTATTTATTTCTAGAAAAGGTGCGATATATATATATAAATGCCTACATCGTGCCCCAAGAGGCAAGAGCTAGTGCTATTATAGAAAAAAATTATTTATTATTAAGGACCCAAAGCTTACATGACACGCTCCACAGAAGATCCGCTGCACCCCTACCTAATCTCTGACGAATGCTGCTACTACCCGGAAGATCGTACGGTCAGAAATTGATAACAGAGAAAGTGTAGCGTAATCATTGCTGTAGCTGATTAGTTCCAAATTAAGGCTCGAAACGCTACGAAGCTAGAGCGCGCAAATTTTGAAATTTATTGATTTTATTTTGATTTACCTCCACCACGAAAGTAAGTAACTCGTCGTGATGTTCGAGAAGAGAGAAAGAACACTGTTGGCGAAGAAGAAAACCCTAGGTACGATCAAGACAAAGAAGAATCGGAAGATGGAGGGGACATTGGAGCGACACTCTCTGCTTCAGTTCGGCCAATTTTCGTTTGAAAACCGTCCGCCGTCGAATGCTGCGTCATCGGCGTTTCAGGGTCTCCTGGATTCGGAGTCGTCGGAGCTCCGGAATCAGTTGGGTTCCGTTGATGCAGATGCCGATTGCGGAGAGAAGGAATTTATTCTCAGCCAAGACTTTTTCTGGTAAATCTTCGTTACTCGGATTTTAAGGCATTTCTTAGCTGTGAGGTTGAGATCTATCGCTATCTTCCTGGTCAGGCATCCAATCTGGGCTTATCTGGATCGGTCAAAATCTAGATTTGGTTCTGTAGATTTGAGGAGCTTTCCCTTATTTTCACCTTTTTGAATCTAGCTTTGTCTCAAGTCTCACAAACTTGTAGCTACTGATAGTATCCTTGTCCGATTTATCTTTCAGCACACCTGACTATATAACTCCGGACAATCAGAACTTGATGAGCGGTTTAGACATCAGCAATGTGAGTTGGGAGAAAGCTATTAACTTTATATATGCCTTTGATATTATTTCCCCCAATATCTCCAATTCCCTTTGTTTTTTTCTGGTAGGATCATTCTCCTTGTCCTAGGTCTCCTGTTAAACTAAATACAGTTAAAAGCAAAAGATGCCGGCAGGGTAAGCTTTCGTTGCTCTGTTTCTCTCAAAAATTTATTTGTCTACCACCTTAAATAAATGTACAAATAAGTGTTTAGTTTGCATCAAAAGAAGAAGATACAGGTTTCAGAAAGAAACTTGCTTGACTGTTTTGTGGTACAATTGTCATAATTGTTATGTTTGATCTCCTGTTTTAACAATTGTCCAACATTCAAGTCTTTATTGGTTTGAGTTTCACAGAAGTACTATTATCTAGTGATATGATGTTTTGGTGATGTGTTCTTTTCCTAACATTTTCTCAATAACTTAGATAAAATCTTCTATGTTTAATGCAGATAGTTTCACATTGAATCATGCAAATTCTACCTGGTCTTCAAAATATAGAGTAGATGAACAAGAGAATGATGATATTGACATAGATGAGATCATGGTGGATAAACTCCAAGCTAATCAAACAGAGAGGACTGGATATGTTTCACAGACTGCAGTTGCTCTGCGGTGTCGGGTTATGCCACCCCCTTGCCTGAAGAATCCATATGTGATGAATGAGTCCGAGACAGCTACTGACCCTTTCGGATATCAGAGGTCAAAATGTGCTAGTAAGTTTGCTGTCACAGTTTTCCTAGAATCCATATTCATGAAAGACTAAATTATCATTACGGTTCTTCAGTAAAAATATTTCAAATGTTACTGTTATGCAGGTTTTCTCCCTGCAAGTATCGGCGGGGATGGGTTGTCAAGATATCTAACAGACTTTCATGAAATTCAGGTAAGCCAATCTTTT
Organism: Eutrema yunnanense; assembly: GCA_002933935.1. Classification (NCBI taxonomy): domain Eukaryota; kingdom Viridiplantae; phylum Streptophyta; class Magnoliopsida; order Brassicales; family Brassicaceae; genus Eutrema; species Eutrema yunnanense. The sequence continues at coordinate 1,750,742 of PKML01077420.1, read as the reverse complement.
AAATCTGAATTTGATTATCGAATTCCTACTAAAGTGATGGAACAATATTGCTGCTTCTAACATAACTTGGTTTGGTTTGGTTTCTCCAGCAAATTGGTGCTGGGCATTTCAGTCGTGTATTTAAAGTTTTGAAGAGAATTGATGGTTGCTTGTATGCTGTGAAACACAGCACAAGGAAGCTGTATCTAGATTCAGAGAGGTAGATTTCTCCAGTAGTTTCCTTAGCAAATGAAAGATTGTACTGTATTAATATAGTTCATCTTGTTTTGATCAATTTATTTAAGTAATCATAACCGAGTTTAATGCAGGCGTAAAGCTATGATGGAAGTTCAAGCTCTTGCTGCTCTAGGTCAGTACAGTCCCTTGTTTTGCCTTTTTTGTCCTCAACCTATTCTGTTTGCAGGCTAAGATAAGCGTAGCCTTCAACTGATTATTTCTTCTTTTGTTTTTAGGATTCCATGAAAATGTAGTAGGATACTACTGCTCGTGGTTTGAAAACGAGCAGTTTTACATTCAACTGGAACTCTGCGATCACAGTTTGTCCAAGAAATCTTCTCTTAAGATCTCAGAGAGAGAGATCTTGGTGATTATGCATCAGGTAAACACTTATGCAACTTCCATCAAGTATAGAGAATTTCTTGCTTCCTGAGAATTCTTATGTACATACCAAATATCAACCCTTGCAGATAGCTAAGGCCTTACAGTTTGTGCATGAGAAAGGAATAGCTCATTTAGATGTAAAACCAGACAATATTTACATCAAGAACGGTGTCTGCAAGCTTGGTGACTTTGGTTGTGCCACACGGTTGGACAAAAGCTTACCAGTAGAAGAAGGGGATGCACGTTACATGCCTCAAGAAATACTAAACGAAAACTATGAGCATCTGGATAAAGTAGATATCTTCTCTTTGGGTGTCACGGTATACGAGCTGATTAGAGGATCTCCTCTTACAGAATCAAGAAACCAATGCATCAATATCAAAGAAGGCAAACTTCCTCTCCTACCGGGGCATTCGTTACAGTTACAGCAACTGCTTAAGGTACGTTATTTGCTTTCTTATCTCTGTGTTTTCATGGAGCATGTCATTTAAAGACAGGGTTTCTAACATGTTTGTGAAACAGGCAATGATGGATCGTGATCCAACGCGTCGTCCTTCTGCTAGAGAATTAATGGACCATCCCATGTTCGATAGGATTCGAGGTTGATTCATAGATTCTCTCTCAGATGTTGAGAAACTAAATTTTGTAAATTATGGTTTTTTTGTTTGGAAAACTATTCAGTACAAAAGATCCGGTTAACCAGAAACACATAAAAGAAAATGTATTTGTTCTTCTTGTCGTAATTTTTATGGCTTTTTAAAAAAATATATTTGTGGTATTAAAAATGCTAAAATGAAAATCGGAATTCAATATATTGACATTTGATTTTAGCTGAATTGAATTCATTTGTAGGTCACAAAATGGTAGAATCGTTTGTTTTTGATATGAAGAAGAATGGTTGAAAGCAAAATAAAAGGTTGAGAAATCATCAACAATTAATTTTAAAACTATTTGGTAGGATCAAAAGCTATTGGATTTAAAATATAAATATTTATTTCCTTTAAACTCCATAGATTGCATAATCTTATAGGATTTAAAATAATCACATCAAATATCTAAAATTCTATAAATAGTTTTTTAAACACTTTAAGAAGAAAAAAAATCATAATCATAGGTCCAAACCAAATAGAAACACATTTGTTAAGGTATTAACTTTTCTGTAATATAATAATAAATATAGTTTCCAGATTTTTATTTCCCTAAAATCTCAATTGTTGATAAGGGAGGAAGGGTTTTCTAATTATTATTATTTTGTAAAGATTGATTTATAATTCTTCTTCACCGCCTTCTCTCAATATAAATACGTATCGCTTCTTTAATCCCATTCACTCTTCCCAATTCTCACAGCTCTCTCAAACCCCGGTGAAATCGGATTCGATCGCGATATTCTTCGGGTACGTGACCTTCTTCCTGTTTCTCGTTTATGTATACGATTTTGATCGAGTTAGCTAGCTAGGGTTTACGTTAAAAGATCTCGGATCGTCTCGATCTCAATTTTGTTAGTCTAATTAGGTATAATCATAATCAATGCTAAAAGGGAAGAGAATGGAGGCGCTCAGCAAGGTAATTGGGTTGGAGCAAGGATGGTCCCTCATGCAGATTGGTGTTTCCAAGCTGAAAAACATTCTAGAAGGAGAAGCTGAGCCATCCTTTGAGTCTGAACAATATATCCAACTTTACACAACTATCTACAATATGTGCATCCAGAAACCTCCTAACGATTACTCTAAGCAGATGTATGAAAGGTATCGTCAATTATATGAAGATTACCATAAGCAAACGGTGTTGCCCTGTTTAAGGGACAAGCATCATGATGAATACTTTCTCAGAGAGCTTTCTCGGAGGTGGGATAATAACAAAGTTATGATTAGATGGTTATCCCGTTTCTTCGACTATCTTGACCGTTTCTACACTCCACGGAACACCTTACCATCACTACTTGAAGTTGCCCAGACTTGCTTCCGCGACCTTGTTTACCTTGAGATACAATCCAAGGCCAAAGACGTTGTTCTAGCACTCGTAAGTTATATCATATGAGATTAACTCCTTGTTTTGTTTTGATTCAGTAGTGTGTTCTTTATTAATTTGTTTGTACGTCTCTCTCCAGATTCATAAAGAACGAGAGGGCGGTCAGATTGATAGGGCACTGTTGAAAAACGTAGTAGATATCTATGTCCAGACTGGGATGGGGACTATGGAAAAACATGACGAGGATTTCGAGAGCTTCTTGCTTCAAGACACCACATCTTACTATTCTCGCAAGTCCTCAAGCTGGATCCATGAGGATTCTTGCCCTGAGTACATGATCAAGTCCGAGGAGTGTCTCAAAAAGGAGAAGGAGAGAGTCACTCACTACCTTCATTCAACCACCGAGCCCAAACTAGTCAAGATTGTACAGAATGAATTGTTGGTTCTGGTTGCAAAACAGCTTCTAGAGAAAGAGCACTCGGGGTGCTCAGCATTGCTAAGAGATGACAGGATGGATGATCTCTCGAGGATGTACAGGCTTTATCATGCGATCCCGAAAGGGTTGGAACCTGTGGCAGAGGCGTTCAAGCAGCATGTCACCGCAGAGGGGAATGCCCTTGTCAAACAGGCCGAAGACGCAGCTACTGAAGGTGGCGTGCAGGAACAGGTGCTTGTCAGAAGAATAATTGAGCTACACGATAAATACATGCTCTATGTCGTTGAGTGTTTTCAGAACCACACACTCTTCCATAAGGCCTTGAAAGAGGCATTTGAAATCTTCTGTAACAAAAAAGTGGCTGCAAGTTCCAGTGCAGAGTTACTTGCAACGTTTTGCGACAATCTCCTCAAGAAGGGAGGAAGTGACAAGCTGAGTGAAGAAGCTATCGAAAATACGCTTGATAATGTGGGTTTTTCTTTTCCCTTTCATATATACGCCCGCCTTAATTTATTAATTCTTGGGTACGTTGATATATACTAATTAAAAGTTTTATACGATTACAGGTTGTTAAGTTGCTTGGTTATATAAGTGACAAGGATCTTTTCGCCGAGTTTTACAGGTACATACAACATTTGATTATTGATCTTACGCTAATGGTTTATTCAAAAATAGTAGTAGTGGAATGGCTTAACGAGTTCCATGTTTGTTTGGCAGGAAGAAGTTAGCCCGTAGGCTCTTATTTGATCGTAGTGCTAATGACGACCATGAAAAAAGTTTACTTACAAAGCTCAAACAACAACTCGGTGGACAGTTTACTTCTAAGATGGAGGGAATGGTTAGTTTAGTTTGATCATTATTATTATTTTTTTTTGGCTTTAAAAAAAGGGTTAATAAAGGTTAATTACGTTTTGTACATATAATCTGTTTTATAAAAATAGGTGACGGATATGACATTGGCAAAAGAACAACAGAAATATTTCGAGGCTTATGTAAGCAGCACTGACATTGCGGCAAACTTGGGGTTTGATTTTACCGTCACTGTTCTCACCACCGGTTTTTGGCCAAGTTACAAAACATCTGACCTCAATTTACCCACTGAATTGGTAACTATTTTTTTTATTTTTCAAACAGAAAAAATAAAGAGATGACCATAAATAATACTTTTTATTTTTATTATTTTTCAGGTCAAGTGTATTGAAGTCTTCAAGGTATTTTATGGAACGAAAACCAACCATAGGAGACTTTTGTGGATTTATTCTCTGGGGACTTGTCATCTTCTTGCAAGATTCGATCAAAAACCAATCGAGTTAATCGTTTCTACCTATCAGGTACATCTTCTTTTTTTTTGGGTTTGTTTTCTCGTGACTAATTAGTGATATATATAACTTGATAAATCTTTTGCTTTCAGACTGCCGTGCTTTTGCTTTTCAGCGACACAGACACAAAAATATTAAAATACAAAGATATCTTTGAACAACTTAACCTTAGCCATGAAGATCTTTCCAGGCTGCTTCATTCACTCTCATGCGCCAAGTACAAGATTCTTAAAAAGGAACCCGTCTCTAGAAACATTTCTCAAACCGATGAATTCGAATTCAACTCCAAGTTCACCGATAAAATGCGGAGAATTAAGGTATATAATTAATTGTGTTCTTCTTAGTTTTCATATCCCCCACCCGATCATCAAAAGGACTAGCTATAGCTAATGGTTTTTTTTGGGGAAACATCAACAAAACAGATCCCTCTTCCTCCTATAGATGAGCGGAAAAAAGTAGTTGAAGACGTTGATAAAGATAGGCGCTTTGCGATTGATGCAGCTGTTGTGCGGATCATGAAGAGCAGAAAAGTGTTGCCGCATCAACAGTTAGTCTCTGAATGTGTCGAACTTCTTAGCCGAATGTTCAAGGTAAATTATTTAAAACAAAAACAGTAGCCACATTGGTTTCATATCTTATTATAAAGACTACATAGATTGAGAAAATTTCTAATTGGTTTTTTTTTTTTGGCAGCCTGATATAAAGATGATAAAGAAACGTATCGACGATTTGATCAGCCGAGATTACTTGGAGAGGGATAACGAAAATCCAAACACTTTCAAGTACGTGGCTTAGTTAAAGAGCAATATATAGAGACAAGTGGGGGAGCAAAGCAAAATGGTGTTATAGTTTTCGGTTCTTGTAAAGGTCCCTTTTTTACCTTGTATTTTTGTTTTTCAGAAATATTTTAATTTCATAAAATGTGGTTGAAACAAATAAACTCTCAATTCAAGAAACAATTGCTACAAAGCCCGGATTGAGTAATTTCAGTTTTACGGATCTAAGAAAACTACTTTGTTAACGTTCTCTTCTTATATATGTATGTACAATTAGTTAGTTATTCACAAAACGAAAGATGTTAACTTTATATCTTTAATCTTCAGCAAATCTCTCACAAATATGGTCCTAACACTATACACTTACGTAGTGAATATAACAAACAAGCGTTTATATAGGTCTTCAATTTTCCAAGCAAAACTTAAAAGTCGCTTTCCCGAGTGATATTAAACTTACTTTCACCGGTTTATGGATTCCATTGCAACCCTCACCACATGCAACAATTTCTCCATGTCCTGAAAATTGAAATCAAGAGCCCTTTTGATGCATGTTACACCATCACTACTGTATCGGGCATCAAACGATTTTCCCTTAGCAGCTGCAAATGCGATTTGTGCTTTTCTTGATGCATCCATAGCAAAGCTTACGTTTTGTGACTGCAAGACCAAAATAAATCTATCTAAGAAACACAACATCTCATGATATTACACACACAACACTATATTTTGTGATGATGGTAATGATACGAAGCTATGCTTGAAGATTATCCCAATTCATGTTTCTCACAAAGCAACTATTTCACACTACGTACTAAAAACCTTCCACATGCGGAAATGAAAAGATTTCGTAGTTTAAACCTAGCCTAACTAGGGCAGCAAAATGGTTCTGTAAACCTTAAACTAAACTATATATTTTTTACGGCACCAGATCACAAAAGTAACATAACTGAACTTACAAATGCCAAAAGCTGCGAAAGAGAGGAATTGTTTGCTGAAGAGATAACATGATTTCCGGTTACTATAGGGGATGATCTCACAGTGTTGGACAAGGCAACCTTTTCCGTTGCCAATGTCTGGTTTGAATTTTCACCATCCGAGGCAAAGGAGGGAGATTCACCTGTTTGAAACCCAAACAAGATGGATTGATAATTCATCAGAACCATGCTCACAAGCAAATAGGAACAACATCTTTAATTCATTATTGTATCTGTCTTCATATGGTTCACAGATGGCCATTTGTGGTAAATACAACCATCCAAGAGTTTTTCTGAATTGTGATAAATTTGCCCAGACAGAAACATTTAGTAGAATATAGGTTCTTTTTCTTCTTCTTTTTATTAGGTACCTGAAGGAATCACTCGCAGAGCTGCTTGCAACTCATATCTGTATCTGCTTATGTTTCCATGGGAGGAATAAGTTATCCTTAGATAAGCTATTTCCATACATTTATAAGCCAGAGCAGCAGCCCCCATATCTTTGTTTTTCTCATATTCATGAGCACAGAACCTGTTACATAAACAGTATAGATTCCATAACATGAGGATACGGTTCAATAGAACATTTGCATATCTTGACATGCTAGAAATATCTATAGGCCACAATGCAGAAGCTCAACGAAAATGAGAGGGCAACATGAACAAGTACCATCACAGTAAAAGGATCCCTCTAGACAGTAAAATGGAGGACTTAATTGCGTGACTACCAGACGCACAACAAATCGAGAGAAGAAAGTCACAAAGTCAGATCTTGCTGAATGCCAAACTTACTCGCAAAGTTTTGCTGTGCTGCCATAAATATGCCTGGATCTGGCAATACTCTTATGTGTGGCGTGCTCAGTGCCAGAGGACTCCAAAAGGGAGGCACCATGGAGAAACTTAAGCGCTGCCTGAAAGTAAACACCAGTGCTCTCGTGATTGGACCCAGCATTCTGCAAAAGGTTACTGTATATGTTAAGTCAGGGGAGAGACAGCAAACCTAACAACTGGAACATTTGGCCATAAATATGCCAAACCTTAAGACGATCAGCCATGTGTTTCAAGTCTGTAGCCTCTTTGATTGAGTTGGAGGCAGCCTGACTCGTGGATTCCTTTTTCAAAGGGCTTGAGCCAACAGGATCCTTATGCGCATTTCCATTTTGCTTTTGGATTCGTGAACCTACATCGTGGGTCACACTGTGAGTATCATTTCTCATTATCTGTTTCTTTGTAGTTGATATCTCACTGCCGTGGTTCAAGACATCAACTTGATCTGTGCCAGCTGGTGGAGCTGATTTATTCTTTAATTTCTCAGCGGTCACTTCCAAGTGGTTACTTTTCCCACGGAAAGTTTTTGCTCTATCAGATTTCTGTGGAGAAGAAAAATGACTACCATTTATATCTAGCTTAGTATTAGGATCTTGATATTCCCTCGAGTGTTCTTTATTACTCTCCATAGACACTTTTCTAGCAGGTCTTTTCTTGCTTCTGCTTTCTTTTGTTATTACCTCAACAGCAGTGCCAAGATCTTGCACTTCATTCACTGAACCCCTGTTATTCTCTTTCGACGGTGCTGATGACCCCCCATCCCTATTCTTTCGTTGAAAATCACCCTCTGTGCAACTGTCATCAGTATATCTCCCTGACTTTTTAGATTTATATTTTTCAATCGAACCATTCTCACCGCCTGCTCTTTCTTTATCCCATGAGTGTGTGGCTTTCCCTGTAATGAGCAAATCATTATCCTTCGAAATTTCTGCAGCCTTCTTCGTTGTCCCTGGTTTGTCTATAGTGCTATAACCTTCACCATCTCGGCATCTTTTTAACGTATCACCAGCATTAGAGTCCGCATCATGCTGTTCATCCCTCTCTGAGATTCTTCCTGATTTACGCTCACGTGGGTCTAACACCCTCACGCCTGAAGGAGCAACTGATTCAACTACACAACCTTTGGCTTCGTGGACATTAGTTTTGGTAATTTCAGAGCCCAAATCCTTACATAAACTCGGAGAGGACGCTGGAAAAGGTAGATGAGAAGCACTATCTCTACCATTTTCTTGACTAACTCCTCTGTCCCTATCACAACTTTCATTACTAAAAGGCAACTCCTTTCCATCACAACTTGAACCCTTAAGCCTCTTTTTCTCTCTAACTTTTTCTCCACTTGACTCCATTACTGCGGCTTCTTTAAGTCTCATACAATCTCCACTTTCTTTAGTTTCCTTCTGTTTCCTCTTTCTGTCATCATGTCTTTCATGCGAGGAAGCATTAGCAATATCCTTCACGTTCTGGGCTGAGGCTTGAGTAATCATAGTTTTGTTGACACCGTCCAAAATTTTGTTGGATCCAGGTTGATCTACAGCAGAAAATCGTGATTTTCCAGTCTTTGATTTCTTACAAGTCCCAGAATGTTCTCTTTCAGGTTCCATTCCCAAATTCTCCATTCCTCCTACAAGCGTATGTATCAAGTGCATCAGATAGTTTGAACAGAAACGAAATACAATAGGGAAAATCAATATATTTCACAAATAATACCTTCAACAGAATGCTTATTTTTCACTTCCGATCTAACACTCTGCTTAGTGTTGTGCCTATCTTCATTCAAGTCACTCGTTTTGATAAGATGTTTCGATTCTGGTTCACGTACCAAATGAAGATGATTACATGCCTCTTCATCATTTTTGAGATTGTTGAAACTCTCATTCAAACCCTTTTCTTCTGAAAGCTTTTCTTTCTTAGCTTTACGAACCGGACTACTTTGTTTTTCTTCTTTTGATACTCCTGAATCACCAAAGAATCCCTCATACACATCTTCGGATCCTCCAATATCTTCCTGCAATTTATCTGGTACATTCGTATTAATTATATTTACAGCAGCATTCTTGCCTCTCAAACTATTCCTGCTTGAACTTTTTTGTGACTTCTGTGCTTTAGGCAGTTTTAACTTCAAAATTTGCTCTTCGTTTCTGGTCTCACTCTCACTAACCTTATCCATAGAAGAATAATCTGGAAATGCGACTACATTATCTTCCAGGTTAGGCTTTGAAACCATCAAAGCTGCATCTAGGTCAGTGTTGTTCGTTTCTCTTAATCTACCCTCAATATCATCCACATAAGTATCTGATATTTTATCAATCTCTTTTGGCGGTTGGATATATGACGGTGACAGACAGGACAAAAGCGGAAGCTTCAGAGTCTTAGAAACAAGCTCCTCACATGACTGTTCAGCAGCCTCTTTTTCAGTATCGGGTACAATATGATTTCCGTCAAGCCTGTTTGACAGTGGCATATACTTTACCCTCTCCTTTAACTCTGCTTTCTTAGCAGTGGAAAACTTACCAGCACACTTTTGTACATCAGAAACACCCAAAAGATTGTGCTTACCATTTGAGTCTGACTTGTTGACAGAAACATATACAGCATCTTTAATAAACTTTTCTCTCTTTCCCAACTGAATAAGATCATCAGAGAGAGGTGATAACAATTGATCTTTATGCAAAGGGAATGACACCATAGCCTACACAAAAGGAATGCATCAAGAACAAACTCATATTCATCATTATTCAATTTTCATTGAGAAGAAAGAAAGAGAAAAAGATTAAGAACAATCACCATAAGAATTTTAGTGGGCGAATCATGAATCCCATTCAGTGAGCCTTCATCAACTTCTGAGAGGCAATTCACCCGTGATGTTGATGGTGGCATATTGAGGCCTTGCTTACTATTATAGGTTGAAACGTTTTTCAGTGAGGAGAGGTCACTTGAACCAACTTTAATACGGAGTCTAAGTGTCTTATGATTTGATGGTGCAGAAGAAGAAGTTTTCGTGACAGATACATGTTTGCTATCAGGTGTCCCTATATTACTTGAATTGACGAAATTTTTCAATTTGACCAAAACATCGGAAGCAGGAGCTTTTGAAGTGGATCCAGATGCTTCAGGTACAACCGATGAAGCTGAGCAAGTAGATCGACCCACCTATAAAATAGATTGACTAAGTTTGCATTAACTGTATGTATGTCTGTCTGAAGAGAGAAATATTTGAGCTCGAAGGTTGAGTGATCTTACCACTTGGTTATGAACTTCCGGTGGAGTCTTACAAGCAGGAGATCTCTGGTACATAGACAAAAACGAGCCATAGCCACCATACTTTGCACCTATATACATAGGATTATGTTAAAAGATGCCTCAAGAACGAAGTGTTTTATTGATTTACTAGAAACCGACCTAAATTTTCAGCTGAAACTCCACCTTCAAAATCCTTCTGAAAGTGTCCCAATACGTTCTCAAGCTTCTCATCCTTTAAAAAACGGAAAATTCAAAATGAACAAGAGTTGAGAAGAAAATATGTTGAGGTAAGAGGAGGAAGCTTACAATATAAGAGAGAGCAAGATCTGGGTCAACGCAAGAAACATAAGAATGTGTGCTTTCTTCCTCAAAGTCGCTCTCCTCCATCATTTCTTCCTCTATTCCAGCAAACCCTAACCCTATTTCGCTGCTCACCGAAATCATCTAAAACCCAACCTATACCCGACCAATCGCAGAAGCAAACCTTCCAATTTCTCAGATCGAGATGGGAGATGATTCTTAACTACCCATTTCATGAAAGTAGCCGATAAATCCAACGTAAAATTGGAGCTCACCTGAAGAACTTGAATGAGCACTTGCAAGATCGAAACGAGTGATTCCTCACGTTGGAAATTCAAAATTCCGTTTTCTTCTGATTCCTCCTCATATTCTCTTGTCGCTATTTTCTCGAACAAACAAAAATAATTACAAAAAAACGATTTCGGACCAAACAAAACCAAAATTCCACGTGAGTTTTAAATCCGCCCAAATAGTGACAATTTAACAGGATTTGTCTTTTTATTAATCTCCTCGGTCCTTTTATATGAAAATTATGCATTCTTTAGCGAAACATTTTAACATAATTGATTCTTCATTTATGCACTCTGGAATAAATGTTGAAACAACAGATACACAAACTAGTTTTTATTTATTCAAAGGAATTGATTTTGTTGAGCTATGAGAGGGGTTTGTGTGATTTTGATGAGCAGTTTTAGCTCGAACGGCCTTCGAATTGATCTCGAAGCGCCTCATACTTCTTCAGTTCAGCTATGGAGAGTGATGGCGAAAGCTGATCCATCGCCTGCAAAGACCAAGTAATATAAAACTTGTGAGGTTTCTTCCACATCTTTGTTTGATTCAACGAGATTGGATTTCAATCCAAGTCTGAGGAAAAAAGCTTGTACCTTTATAAAATCCACATACTCCACAACAACAGAATCCGGTTCGTCTTCTGGAAGAGGATCCCCTGAATCTGAATTCAAGACCTGCGTTTGCCATTGCCATATAGAACGATAAGCTTTTACAGAGAATATCATCATCAAATAAAACTAGAACAAGATTATATATGTGTTAACCTTTCGCTTAGCTGCCTGAAACCAAGCATCGGCACACAATGCATACATATCAGCTCCAGTAAATGTAGATGGACACTTCTTTGCTACTGAATTAAGCGATACATCTTCACTTAGCTTAAATTTCCGAGTAAGTGCTTTAAGGACCCTGTAAAAACAAGAATCAGATACTTTTTTGTTTTCCATGTCAATATACAAAAAATCATGGTTTTTATTATTTAAATGCATAACCTTTCCCTGTAAGAAGCATCGGAGTTGACTCCAACATATAGAAGTTTGTCGAATCTGCCAGGTCGTAGAAGAGCTGGATCAATCAGGTCAGGTCTGTTGCTTGCTCCTATAATAAACAGATCCTGGGAAGAATCGCCAAGTCCATCAATCTCTGCAAGCATTTGAGAGACCACTCGATCCATGACTCCTCCAGAATCACCAGAAGCACCTCGAGCTGGAGCAAGAGAATCAAGCTCATCAAAGAAGATCACACAAGGCCGCGCAGACCTCGCCTGCAATTGAAGAAAACAAATTAGTTTAAGAACCAGGATCATAGTTTCAATAGGGTCCTTCTAGAGAAGAAGAAATATATATTACCTTTTCGAATATATCTCGAACATTTTTTTCTGACTCTCCAATATACATGTTGATTAGTTCTGGACCTTTTACACTGAGGAAATTTAAGGAACACTCTGTCGCCACAGCTTTTGCCAGTAAAGTCTATATATTTAAATCAAAACCATAAATATAACTGCCAAAAGCAGACTATTAACAGTCGCTAAAAGTCACAAAACAAAACCGGTTAACTTACTTTCCCTGTTCCTGGAGGACCATAGAGAAGCACACCAGAACGTTTACGCAATCCGGACGAAAATAAATCTTTATGCAGGAGAGGTAATTGAACTGTGTCCAATATCGATGTCTTGACATCCTCAAGCCCACCAACATCATCCCATTTCACATTAGGAACCTAAGGTTGCAAAACAAACCTTTAAGTTATCAGCATCTTTTTTTGATAAATTAAGTTATCAGCATCTCCAGTAACAAGTATGCAAAGCTGCCTCATAAATAGGAAAGCAAACGAGAAAACACCACAGAAAAACCATGTGCTAATGTTACCTTAGGAGCACCAAGGGCTGATGCATTTCTCTTTTTTGATCTGTCCAATGCTTTAGTAAAGTCTTCATTAGCTGTTAATGTCTCACCGCTGTTACCTAACTGGCTTGCCTGGTCTGTATCAACTCCATGAAGATCATCTGACAGAGAGTTGATCTTCTCGGCCCCAGACTCTTTACTGATGAATAAGTTGGCGCCAGCATCAGCAACAAGAGCATGCAAGTCCCGAGGGAGGAAACCAGAAGTCTGTCCCACCAATACTTTCACAAATTCATCTGAGCTAGTCTACAGCAAAAAAAATGACAGTAAGTGTTCATCAAGCTTGAAGTTCTTAACTATAATTTGACGATAGCATAACACAAATAATTAAACGGTAGAGCATTGTACTCACATACATTAAGGAATTGAGAAACACCTTGGAGGGACTGAGACAGCATCTCAGATCTCTGTTCGTCATTTAAAGAGCCCATTCGTATTTCATGGCTAAAGCAACGCCTGATTGTTGGAGAGAGACCTTCAGTACTTTCAGCAGATGCGATTAACAGCACCTGGTGTCCCCTAAACTTCCCAACTTCATCCACAGACTGCATTATCAGATATTCAAATAAGGAAGGCGTCATGAGTTTTATAGGGTAAGAGTTCTAATATTATTATGAGTTGTTTGTGACCTTAGCTATAATTATGAGAAAACAATTTAGTGAACTGAAGAGAGAACTTAAGTGAAACTGTGCAACATGCAATGGAAAACCAAGGAAAGAAATGCAGATCTTACGAAATTGCTATTCGATTTTTCTTCCATGGAACTGTATTCACCATTAGAAACTGACTCAGTGAGTTCCCTAATAACCGAGGCAATCTCAGAGGCCACGCCAACTCGATCACCCTGTGAGCCATCCTGAGATCCCAGATTTTTAAAAACATCGAAATGGCGGAGCAGAAGTATCGTTGGTGTATACCTGTGAAAATGAAAACAAGGCATTCGCCAAGCTGAATAAAACTACGTTCCCAGAAAGAAGTGCTCAGTGATTACCAATATATATATAAAAGTATAAACTTTACAAAATACAGTCATATACTGAATGCAGAACATATAGCATATTGCTATGCATAGTACGAAAAAATGAATATCTGAAATAAATAAATAACTGATTTACCTTCGTGCCATATGAAAAGTCTGGGCCAAAGCAGTAGATGTTTTCCTTTCAGATGATGCTAATAAACTGTGGCAGCTATATTCAACTACATGCAGGCCCAGCCTCCTAGCAACATAGTTAACAACAGTTCTCTTCCCACACCCTTTAAACAAGCATTAGATTAAAAAAAGCTATTAGCATGTGATTCATTTGTATGCAAAAACTATTAAAAAAGGTATGAATATCGGCTTCCCCAAAATCACCATAATTGGGAAAACAAAAAACAGTCTCTTACTAGTCTTTTTCTCTAACATTGTTTTCCAGGAAAAAATTTAACACTTCAGAAAAGATATTAAAGTGAAGAATTTTATAGGTAAAACAGAAGCAAGTGTACCTGGCAGACCATGCAGTAAAACAGCAACCCTGAGTTTCGAGGAGAGTGCTGATGGGCAGAGAGGTGGGGAAAGCACCGATGCCAAAATCTTTACTGTGTCCTCCTGCAAAGGCATAGAAACCTTTGATCTAGATACCAGCAAATCTGGTAGGAGACCAGAAGAGACAGTTCCTCCAAGTACAAGAGCGGTTTGGGAGTGATTGACTCGAAGAAACCGCTCATTAGAAGGTTCCATCGCGATGACCTGAGCACAGGAACTATAATTCGGTAAATTCTGGCCAAAAATAGTTTTTTTTTTAGAAAAAAAAAAGAGTATTTTACCTTGAAATAGATGAAGTCCTCGCTTTTGGAGCATAACCTTTGACTACATGGAATACAAATGCTTGAACCACAGTTCCAGTCAATGTAAATGCGAAATACATCGCCTCTTGACAGCTGTCTATCAATTCCAAAATACTTATGCAATGCAGAATCTATCAACCCTTGTCGCTCTTCAGCTTCAAATGACGAATTGACTTTCAGGGACTGAATGTTACCACACTCTGGGATTTTAACAAACGAAACTCTCAGATGTGATGCATAGCCTGGAACTTGGGACACAGCTTCCAAGTCCAAACCAATCTTTGATGCATCCGCTGCAGATTTTCCGTCTAACTCCTCGTCAAATTTAGCATCAAAATACTTCTTTAAGACCTCGTCCCCTCGATGGACGAGGGATTTCAGGCAAGATATGTGCAAGCTAAGATTAAAAGCTAACATTGGGGACAAGTAAGCAACCTCTTGATCTAATAATTGTTGAGTCATCAAATCGTAAATGGGAAAGACAAGCATTGTATGGAGAGAGTCCGATACGGGTACTCTAGCAATAGATTCATCTTCCAGCGACGTCTTGGGAGGATCAAGTACAACAACTTGCGCAATCCGTTGAATGCCTACCTCGATGTTGTTGATAACAATCTTGCATTATTAATACTCAATATTAACATCAAAAGCCAAAAAAAAACAAGTTTCTGCAAAAAGAATGCTAAGTGAATGAGCAACAAATACTTTTCCATCTTATACAATCAAATAACGATCATGCGAAAGGAGAACGGAGAAACTGAATTTCTAAATCGCCTGAAATCTTAAACCCGCGAATTTTACAGCACGCTCCCAAAAGCTCGTTCCAATAAAGCATCCATTTTTCCAAGATAAGGACTTACCAAAGAACCAGAGTTGATGGATAGTCTCTTGAGCAATTGAGTCGAGAGTCCGACCAATGCGGAGTCATCAAAAGAAACCAACTTTGCATCGGAAACATTTTCTCCCTCCCGTTGCCACCGGAGAATGCCCGCCGACAACCTAACGTTCCGCCGTATCAAATCGGATCCGCCCAGAATCCTGTTGCTATTCAGAGCTCGGTCGCCGCCGGAAGCGACGGGTTGTAAGGAATTTAGCACTGAACGGAGTGTAGTTCTGGTGGATGATAGAACCAGAGGATTCCGTCTCTCCACCATTGCAACGGAATCAAACCGAATCCCAAATAAGCAAAGAGGCAAAGATAGAAAATGAAAAACCCTAATTCTCCATTAGAGGCAATGAAAAACCCTAATTCTCCATTAGAGGCTTCAAGTTCCGTCGAAGAAATTCAGCGACGCGAACCGAGGAAGAGGATCAGATTGATGCTTGGAGGATGACGCGCCGACATACGATTTCTTTTCTCCTTATATTGCATTTGAGTTCAAATCTTTTGTTAAATTACATTTTCGATAGACAATTATACATTCCGGTTAAGAACCAACCTTCCCTTTGTTTTTGTATATTTCAGATCTACAAATGGTTAAGTGGTCTAATTCTAATTTAAGCAACAATTTTTTTGGGGAAAGATAATCACTTGTTGTTATCCTAACCTCGTTAAAGGTTATACCGTTTTACATTTAACAATACCAGTAATTTATTGGTCAACCTTACTCCATCAAAACGCACAAAAAGCTTATCGTATGTATCTATCCATCTTGAACTGTTAATTTATCATAATTACCATAAAATAGATAATTATAGGTTTCGAGGGGCTCGAGATTTTCGACCAGCCTAACATCATTACATAAACAGCCTTAAAGCTAAATATAAATCTCAATCGGTGTAATCACTAGGAATCACTACAGCTTTCTAATTCTTTATTTTATTTTCATAACCAAAGCAAGAAAGCCCCTAATTTTTTTGGACCACAGATAAACAATACATTTTTTATAGAAAAAAAAAGCATGAAGTGATCTTAAAGCTTGGTCTGACCAAATTATTCACATGACACAAATATATTGTGTAGAATAAAATATACAGAAAAAATAGTTGACAAAAAATGTATAGAAATTTTTTAATCAGTGAAAACCTTAATTGTGTTATTCAAATCGTTCAAGTAGTTCGTTCAAAAAAAAATCGTTCAAGTATATACATAATTGACTATTGTTTGTATGTGTATATACATAAATCAATCATAGAGAGTGTAAAATAAAATTTGATTAGGTTAATTGAACGGAGCTGGGCAAACAAGAGTGGACATAATCATGAAACTAGAATTCATCATTACGATCGATTACCATAGGATCAACATGAGAAAAATAAATACCTTAGCCCATAATAATGAGATGAAATGACTCAAAGGACGGACATTAGCATTTATTTTCACTAACTTAATTTTATCTATGATAATAATGACCTCAGCTTTACACGTAATTAACCTAATTAATCAAAAGTCTCTTCTGTACCTTTTTGCATCATTAACTACGTACATTCACTGCAATTACAACCGCAAGAGCTCTTCTTCTTCTTCTTCTTCTTCAGTGAGGAGAGAGAGAGAGAGATGGGACTTGTTACAGTCGGAGAATTGAAGCCAACTTTCACAGGAAAGAGAGGGTTTCGTCTGAACTCAAGCATCAGACATGCCTCTGAATGGTAATATATACTCTGTTTCGAAAACCAGTTTTGTAGTTATTATTACCAAAAAAACCATTTCAGTGAAAATGGTTCTTGTTTTGTCTGCATTCACACCTATGTTTTATTTTTTGACGCAGATTTGATTGTGAAAACTGTCAGAAAACGAATAAAAGATTTGCTCTTTCTGATGAAAATTTAGCTAAAGATTCAACCTTGTATGTGATGTAAATATGTAGCCACCACAAGTCATTTATTGTTATAGTCTTACTGTTCATCAAAACCAATATTTTCTTCATCTTATTTTGTATCTATGTGGAACATATCCGTACAATAACACTTCATCTGGTTCTGTCTTCATTTGAAAAAGTTTGATGTAGACTTAACCTTTTAAATGTCCCTTGTGAAACTAAAAATGTCTTCAAAACCAGGAAAAAAATACACTATTTTCGATGATAAATTTACTGCTCCCTTATCCTAGAATCTTAGCGTTGGAGTCATGGAATACGGAAGCGGTTCTTATAAGATCATCAAATTCAAGTCCACACACATCTTTTGATTGATGATTAAGAAATACTACTTTTTTCTTATTGAAAAATCTCAGAGCCTTAATGGGTTTTTTTATCTGTTCTCGCAGGCCGATATCCGATGTCTCTAGTGATCTTACAGTTCAAGTTGGATCTTCGAGTTTCTGTCTTCATAAGGTAAAAGCAAACACAAGAACCTTAAAACAGAGTGTCCTCTGTTAAAACAGACCATCTATGTCAAAACAGAGAATCCTCTGTTCTGGAGTTGTATTGAAGTTTTAAACTTTTACTTGTCGTTTTGATTTTCTCAGTTTCCTCTTGTGTCTCGGAGTGGAAAAATCCGGAAGCTTCTTACGGATTCAAAAACCTCGAATATTTGTCTCTCGAATGTTCCCGGAGGATCTGAGGCTTTTGAGCTCGCAGCTAAGTTCTGCTATGGAATCAACATTGAAATCAACCTTCTTAACATAGCTAAGATTCGTTGTGCATCTCACTATCTAGAGATGACAGAGGATTTTTCAGAGGAGAATCTCGCTATCAAAACAGAACAGTTCCTGAAAGAAACAATCCTCCCAAGTATTTTGAATTCCATCATCGTTCTACATCATTGCGAAACTCTAATCCCAGTCTCTGAAGATCTCAACTTGGTGAATTGGTTAATAATAGCTATCGCCAACAATGCCTGCAAAGAACAGCTTACCTCGGGTCTTTTAAAGCTCGATTATACGTTTTCGGGTGTGAATATAGAACCAGAAACTCCACTAGACTGGTGGGGGAAGTCACTAGCTGTTCTGAATCTTGATTTCTTCCAGAGAGTTGTCTCTGCGGTTAAGTCTAAAGGGTTAAGACAAGACGTGATCAGCAAGATTCTGATTAGTTACACGAATAAGTGGCTTCAAGGGTTAATTGTTCGCGATCCGAAACTGGAGAAAGAAAGGGTTCTTGATTTGGAAGTGAAGAAGAAACAGCGATTGATTGTGGAAACGATCGTGAGGTTACTTCCTACACAAGGAAGAAGAAGCTCTGTCCCAATGGCGTTCCTTTCAAGTCTTCTCAAAATCGTCATCGCAACATCATCGTCCGCTTCTTCAGGATCCTGCAGATCGGATTTAGAACGAAGGATTGGTCTTCAATTAGACCAGGCAATCCACGAAGATGTCTTGATTCCGATAAATCCCAACGGAATCAACAACACGATGTACGACATCGATTCGATCTTGAGAATCTTCTCTATATTCTTGAATCTCGACGAAGACGACGAAGAAGAAGATCAACATCATCGTCACCGGTTTGGAGACGAAACAGAGATGATTTACGATTTTGACAGTCCTGGATCTCCAAAACAGAGCTCGATCTTGAAAGTATCGAAGCTAATGGATAACTATCTAGCAGAGATAGCTTTGGATCCGAATCTCACAACCTCAAAGTTCATTGCTTTAGCAGAACTCTTACCAGATCATGCTCGTATCATCAGTGATGGACTATATCGAGCCGTTGACATTTACCTCAAAGTAAAAAACTCTTCAATATTTCTTTCACTTTCAGCCCTTTTCAAGTTCTGAAAATGTCAAAATTCATATAATTGTTTTCATTTTCACAGGTTCATCCGAATATAAAAGATTCAGAGCGTTATCGTCTCTGTAAGACGATAGATTCACAGAAACTATCACAGGAAGCTTGTAGCCACGCAGCTCAAAACGAGAGATTACCTGTGCAAATGGCGGTACAAGTGTTGTACTTTGAGCAGATCAGACTCAGAAACGCAATGAGCAGTAGCATTGGTCCTACTCAGTTTCTGTTCAGCAGTAACTGTCATCAGTTTCCTCAACGGGGAGGAAGTGGAGCAGGTAAGTTTACTTAATTATCCATCTTTTTTTTTGAACAAGATTTTAACTTAATTAATTATCCATCTTGATTATAAAAAAAAACCTTGTAATGAAAATCTTCCATTTAGATTCAGAAAACCTCTCCTATATCTGATGTTGTCTCAAACCTTTTTTGTTTGTTTGTTTTGCTTGGATCGCAAGGAAGTGGAGCAATATCTCCAAGAGATAACTATGCGTCGGTGAGGAGAGAAAACAGAGAGCTAAAGCTTGAGGTTGCGAGGATGAGGATGAGATTAACGGATCTAGAGAAAGATCACATCTCGATTAAACAAGAACTCGTTAAATCTAATCCAGGGACTAAGCTTTTCAAGTCATTTGCTAAAAAGATAAGCAAACTCAATTCTCTTTTCAGCTTCGGTAGTCTTAAACCTTCCTTGAGCGGAAAGGCAAGTTCTGAGAGCCGCTTCTTGTTTCAGAAAAGAAGAAGACACTCTGTTTCTTGATTTAAAAAGAAAAGAGAAAAAAAGAATCTTAAAATTTCAATAATTTTGATTCACTACTTTGTATAGTGAATGAGTTTTTCTTTTTGTTGGGAAGTTTGATTTGTGATTGCGTGTGTATGTATAGCTTTATATAGTTGTGTTTTGTGAAGTGTGAACGATGGTGTTTTGTCCGGTCTTTGCTACAGACTTGTATAAAATTTACATCCTAGTTATAAAATTTGGACAACAGCACAAGGTATAATAATGATAATAAATAATATTAGAGTAGATACTAGACTTGTAAATATAGGACTATATAAAGGCTACTCTTGTACAGACTTTAGTAACTGAATGCGTAATATCATTTTACATCTTTCATCTTGATATGGTATCAGAGCACAAAAAGTGTTCTCTCCGCGTAACTAACTTTCTCAGTTTTCAAGAAATTTCAATCCTATGGCGACTTCATCTTCATCGTGAGCTTCGATTCCTCAGATCTTGAGCTTCGATTCCTCCACAATGAGTGCTTCCAAGTCTAAGTCTGATTGTCCTTGTTCAGTTTGTCCTTTAGCTAAGCAAAAGCGTCTTCCATTTGTTTCTCATAATAGAATGTCTGAGTCACCATTTGATTTAGTCCATTTAGATATATGGGGTCCATTCTCTGTTGAATCTATAGAAGGCTATAAGTACTTCCTTACTATAGTAGATGATTGTACCCGTGTTACTTGGATTTACATGCTTAAAAATAAAAGTGATGTTTCACGTGTATTTCCAGATTTCATCAAACATGTTCAAACTCAATACAGTTCTGTTATTAAGGCCATAAGAAGTGACAATGCACCTGAACTTGCTTTTACTCAATTACTTAAAGATCATGGCATGTTTCACTACTTTTCTTGTGCTTACACTCCTGAACAAAACTCAGTTGTAGAACGAAAACACCAACATTTGTTAAATGTAGCACGTTCTTTAATGTTTCAATCACATGTACCTCTGATTTACTGGGCTGATTGCGTTTTAACTGCTGTTTTTCTCATAAACAGAACCCCATCACTACTTTTACAGAAGTTATCACCATATGAAAGGCTAGCTAAAAAGACTCATGATTACTCTTTCCTTAAAAATTTTGGTTGTCTTTGCTATGTCTCAACTCTATCAAAGGACCGTCACAAATTTACTCCTAGAGCCCAGCCTTGTGTGTTTTTAGGCTATCCATCTGGTTACAAAGGATACAAGCTTTTGAATATGGAAACTAATCAGGTTTTTATTTCAAGAAATGTGGTTTTTCATGAAACTGTATTTCCTTTTAAAACTGCTTCTTGTTTGTCCCCTCATGATTCATTACTCACACCTGTTATACTACCAATGCCTACACCTGATGCACTTGATACGGTTATTCAGTTACCCAGAACCTCTCTAAGTAGGATAAATTCAATTCCTACATCTCATGCATCTACATCTCATACATGTCCATCATCTAGTGCTTTACCTGTGATACGAGAGACTGTTGCTACAGATCCTAGTCAAGTTTCTTTACAGAATGCTAGACCACAACGGACGTCTAAGACACCAAGTTACCTATCTGACTATCATTGCTCACTTACCCAAACTTCTACTCCTTTACCTAAGCACACTTCTCCTCATCCTCTTTCATCTGTCATCTCATATTCTAATCTCCATCCCTCCTATCAGTCCTATGTTCTTTCCATCTCTATTGAAACAGAACCGAAAACTTTTAAGCAAGCTGTGACATCCATTGTTTGGAGGAAAGCTATGGATGTGGAATTGCAGGCTATGGAGATAAACAAGACTTGGAGCATTCAGTCTTTACCTCCAGGAAAGAATATTGTTGGTTGTAAATGGATTTACACCATCAAGTTCAATGCAGATGGCTCTATTGATAAATACAAAGCTCGTTTGGTAGCTCAAGGCTTCACTCAGCAAGAAGGGATTGACTTCACAGATACGTTCTCTCCAGTTGCAAAATTGACTACGGTGAAACTGCTTTTGGCTCTAGCTGCTATAAAGGGATGGAGTCTTGCTCAAATGGATGTCTCAAATGCATTTCTACATAGTGACTTAGATGAAGAAATCTACATGAGTTTACCTTTAGGCTATACTCCTGGTCCCAATGACTCATTGCCTCCTAATCCAGTATGCAGATTACACAAATCTTTATATGGGTTAAAACAGGCCTCTAGGCAATGGAACAAGTGTTTTTCTGCAGTTCTCATCAAAGATGGTTTCACACAATCAAAATCTGACACAACCTTATTCGTGAAACATTCTGGTGATACCTTTGTTTATCTCCTTGTCTATGTGGATGATATTCTGATAGCAGGAAACAATGATGCAGCTATTCAAGACTTGAAGAATATTCTGAATACAGCTTTCAAAGTCAAAGATTTAGGTGTTCCGAAGTTCTTCTTAGGACTTGAGATTGCAAGGAATTCTACTGGTATTGCTGTGTGTCAAAGGAAGTATGCGTTAGACATCTTGGATGATACAGGCTTCTTGGCTTGTAAACCTGCCTCTGTTCCGATGGATCCGACGGTTTCACTGAGTAAAGCAACTGGAACTCCTCTGGAAAATGCAACTTCATACAGAGCACTTATTGGACGCCTGCTTTACCTGACTATAACACGGCCTGATATTACATATGCAGTAAATAGGTTGAGCCAATTTCTCTCAGCTCCAACTGATGCTCACTTACAAGCTGCTCACAGAGTTCTACGATATATCAAGTCCAATCCAGGCCAGGGATTATTCTATGCTGCAGATTCTGAACTTTGCCTCAATGCATTCTCGGATGCGGATTGGGCTACTTGCCCTGACACTCGCCGGTCAGTAACAGGCTATTGCGTATATCTTGGTAAATCATTGATCACTTGGCGATCCACTAAACAACCTACAGTGAGTAGAAGTAGCACTGAAGCAGAATATCGCAGTATGGCATTTGCGACATGTGAACTTCTGTGGATTCAACAGCTCCTTGATGCGTTTAATGTCAAGGTCCATACTGCTGCTAAACTCTTTTGTGACAACAAGTCAGCTCTGCACATTGCCAACAATCCCGTGTTTCACGAGAGAACGAAACACGTTGAGCTTGATTGTCATACAACTCGGGATCAAGTCAAAGTTGGCTTCTTGAAGGTCCTACATGTACCAACTCAGAATCAGCATGCTGATATTTTGACCAAGCCTTTGCAACCAGGTCCTTTCCACACTTTACTTGATAAGATGTCCATTTCAAGCCTCTTCTCTCTTCCTCTTGGTTCACCATCATCGGCTTGAGGGGGGTGTATTAGAGTAGATACTAGACTTGTAAATATAGGACTATATAAAGGCTACTCTTGTACAGACTTTAGTAACTGAATGCGTAATATCATTTTACATCTTTCATCTTGATAAATAATCAAACTGATACCACTTAATTATAATGTTCTCGGGTAAATACATATTATGCAAATACGATCTTATTTCTAAACAATTGCGAGTGCATTCAGCAACACAAAAGCGAAATTGAATCAAATCGCTTTTTTTGTTCTTCTTGTAATGACTATATATATAGTATTATTTATATATGCTTCAAACGCTGATCACACACTCTTTACTAAAAGATATTTTAAAGTAGTAAAAACATTACGCGTTTTATTACGAGTAAGGTGTTAAATCCATATGGCTCCAGCTCTTCTGAGCAACGAACCTAGTTGGTTTCTGACTTGAAGAGACATAAGCTGATTTGCACCACCTGTGAGCTGTTGCCCTATAAAGACAGCAGGCACGGTTGGTTTGCACCCAAGCTCGACCAGTGCTTGTTCGATCTCCGGTCCATTAGACATCTCATCTAGCTCGTATACAGTTGGATTCGCACCGTAGCCAGATATAAGCGACTTGATCGTGTGGCTCATACAGCATGAACTCCTGCTGAATATCACCACTGGCTTGTCTTCTAGCAAATTTGATATCTTCTCCATTGATATTGTCTAAATGTGTGTATAAGTGTACTAAGGGTAATTAAGTAACTTTCGTGTGTTGGTGTAAGTATGGGAGATTTGGTTTCAGTCTGGTCCAAGGAAAGTCAGTCATTGGTATTTATAGAGCATTTTCGTTTCCGTTAAATTATCACGAGGCCCTCTTATTTTACATGATTTGCTTGTTAAACCCTATACTGTTTTCAATTAATGCATTATACTTCTCATTTTATTCAGATATATATACCTAATCTCACCTCCATCTCTCTCTACATGCAACGTAGTCATCATATATATGAGATCAAATCTAAATTAACACTCGTCTATATAGAAAAACCGGATAATTGACAACAACAACAAAATATTGAAGCCGGATCTGGCCTTGATTTTATAGTATTTTTTAACAAAAAATACATTTCTGAAAGGTTTACTTTTTTTTCAGAACTTTGTGTGTATATTTTTTTTTCTATTTGAGTGTGATAATTTCATTTTAGTTTTTGTTTTCCTAACTTAAAAAAGGAAAGGTAAACAAATTCAAAATTCAAAACCTATTGATTTAATTGGTTTGTCTTAACCCTCATTAATTGTGATAAAACACTTGGCGGGATAATAATCACATTAAGAAAAATTGGGGTTTATAGGGTTTTTATTTTTATTTTCTCGGACTAATATGCAAAATATATTATTGAAATGACAGAACGAGAGAAAAAGTACTTGGAGAACATTGGAGAGCTATCGGAATAAGAACCACAATCAACAAAGTAACTATCTAGTTTTCGATTTTCAGGAAATTCATATATTAATTATTTAAAAAAAGAATCTCAATACATTGATAATGGAATTATACTAGCAAGACCACGAAAGAGCCATTGTCGTTTAAGCCGTACAAGCTGATGAAGAAGAGCATGAGGAAGATGCTACCTCTGTACGTTCGGATTATTCCACCGACAAGAAATTAAAGAGAACCAATATCAATATACTCTCCCAACAATCTCAATATATCACTTAACTTCGTCGAATTACGTTTCCAATGCGATTTTCCGGGATTAATAGTATGTTTTGTGGAGTTTTGTTTTTTTCATACACTTATATTTTGAAACATTAAATGAGAACTAATCAATTCAGTAATACTAATGTTTTTGTTTTCGTTTTTCATTACACGTGTTTCATTCAGTTTTTCGTAATTAACTACATTTCACAATGTCATATCGTTAAACTATGTTATCAATCACAACTTATATACATTTCACAATGTAATCGTTAAACTATGTTATCAATCACAACTTAGATACTTCTGCATATAACAAAAGGAAAACGATTCGTACTTGTTTCAAGTTGATGCATGTCTTTCAATTATTCTATCATTCACATCTCCATATGAATTTTGCCCTAAAAACGGTTTGGTTCATAACTTCCTACCTGTACTTCGAGGAGAACTTCTAATCGCCAAATTATACTTGATAGTTATGAAATAATAGCTTGAATGTGGTAACTCGGTTCATATTCTTAAGGGCCGGTTTATTAGAAAATAATAAAATTATGTTTTTTTAAAAAAAAAACTAAAAAAATTGAAAATCAAAATTACTAACTTAAAAAAAAAAACCCATCTAATCTATATAAGATTCATAATATATAAATTAAAAAAATAACAGTTTGTTATCGTGTGTTTGATAATTCTTTTATGACAAAATTTCAGAGGTAGAAACTTTAAATTTGAATTATTGCGTTTAAACATAAATTTCCTAATATGTTATAACAATTAAGTATAAGATTTAAAATTTGTTTTTAGAACCCTTTTATTATTTTAGAGAGATTGTTTATGGGTAATATGAATCAATTTTGATTTTTTTTTAATTGTGAATTACAAAACGTAATTTATGGATAACTAAACGAAAGTTTTAATTTAAAATCTAATTATACAGTCATACGAGTTATCAATTTTATAATCTAAATATTTTATATTTTATTCGCGTATCACATGGGACCTAATATAATAACACATAAATCTTAATCAGCCAAATAACCAAGCTTTAAAAGATATATTGGGCTATAAATAATAGGAATGAACATTCAAGTGACGAACTAAAATTCAATCACAATTTAAAATAAACCTATTTTTCAAGTAATTTTTAAACTAAAAACCCTAACGAAACTAAATTAAAATAAATAAAAATGAATGCGGAAATTAAGCTTTATATTTTCAAAATTGGTAAAATATGGCAAACAAAAAAGGGAGTTAATTTAATGTTATTTATTGAAAATTATCTAAAATCGAGATAATTCTTCGTGTTTTTTTCTTGGCCAAATAATCAAATACTCCCTCTGTTTCTTTTTAATTGTCGTTTTAGGATTTTAATTTTGTTTCATTTTAAGTGTTGTTTTATATTTTCAATGCAATTTTTTAATAAATTTTCCACTTTTATCCATATTTTTCAGCTCATTAATGAGTGTGAACACATTATATAATGCATTAATAAGGAGCAAAACAAAAAATTGTATTGTTTTATTAATATGGATGAAAAAAATTTAAACAACACTTAAAAAAAACGGAAGGAATAGTATTCAGCATCAGCTATATGACAAACGAGAAAACAAAAATAGTCAGCCCTAACAGATAGTGAGATAGACTATCATTGGATGATACAAACTACAAAGATTGAACATATTCGATATGAAGAAGAGATATGGACCCAACTTGCTTTTCTCTTTCTCTTAATTAGATTTTCTGAACTGCATTACTACTAGTTTTGTTTATTCCTATACTAAAAATGTATCAGATAATATCCAAGGAAATTATGCGTATATGCGGAGAAATGAAAAGGCACTGGTAAGCTATTCAATATTCCAAGAAGGCCACGTATCTCTCACACATTGAAGAATTTACACGTTTATATTCATCTTTGAATTTGATGCTTTGCATGCATGAAAAAATAAACTTTTTTCCTCGTTCATTCGTATAATTTTCAAGATCCTTGTGGTATTATAAAGTAAATTGGCTCCATGGAAATTCGAAGGGTCACTTGTTATGTGCGAGGGTCACATATCAATGTCGATTCTCATATATATAAAACAGTATCACACAGTAGTAATTATACGATGATGATAATGCTTTAGCAAAGTGATACAAACATGTAATGCACTTTTTGTAGAAAACATTTAGCAAAAACAAAATTTTCATTTTAACCTGCAGAACGAAATTCAATTCTTTTGACATATGTTTTTTTTTTTTGGTAAAATCTTTTGACATATGTTGATACGATTAAATTCACTTTTTTTTTTAGTTTTTTCACATATTTGATTTCATTCTGTATACAGTATATTTTACTATTCAACCTCTACACCAGAGCCAGGTTACAAATTAAATGCGGTTTAGCCAACGATGTTGACATTAATTTGATGCACATGCGTAGAAGTTTTGATTGCGTTAGATGCTTACAAGTTAATCTATGGGGAAGGCAACCTATTTTGCCTTTTTTTTTTGGTGGGATAATTCAGGGTAAATCCCACGCTCATGGAAAAACTCAGACTAATTCATGGGGGATGACAACCCATGGATAGACCCTTCTCCGGATTTTCAAATGGATTACCCATATCGGTGTGAATGTCTAGAAGCAATGTGATATTGCTTCGCGCAGCAGGTGGATCGAACTCGGAGCGTGATTGCGTCCAAAGCCTGTCTCTTTACCACTAGACCACAAGGTCCCGAACAATTTTTTGTTACGTCTATGATTGTGATGTATGTACGTATGATAAGTAAAGTGTCGTCATGTAAGCATTTAATCATATTGTAATTATAATTATCTGTATATATAAATCATATTTATCAGTCTCCGATATATTAATTTCTCGTGAGTTACAAAAGTAATGGTAAGACATAAATAACAAAAAAGAAACATGGGAAAATCGATCGGAAAAGTATCAAATAGCCAAAACTGTAATTTTAGAGCTTGTAATTTAGAGGTAACCACAATTTAAATATTAGCTTAATTTAGATTATAGCAATCTAATTAACGTTTATAACCAACTCAGCACATCATCTATCACGTAAACTGAGATAAAAACAAAAGTCTTAAAAAATTTCAAAACTAAAACCGATGAGACCATCCACAACGGAGGACCTGTGTCTTCCGCAAGACACAATGTCTTGGCAAAAGGTGATGACGTGTCGTGACGTGATTCGTCGCGACAATAAAAAAACAATTAAAAAAAAAAAGAAAGCGGAATGTGGATGGTTGAGAGATGAATTAATAGACCCTTGGTCTCATCGTGGGCCTCACAGGCTGAGATCCTGGCCCATTGGACCGTAGGTAGGTTTTTAACACAGCTAGGATTGATTGGTCAACGGCGTATTGATGTCGAGAGTCACGTGTGAACGTCTTGACACGTGACATTTAAATAATTTTTATTTTTATTTAATCCTGCCATATTCCTCGTCCTTCGGAACTGTTGTGATTTCATATTTTCTTGTTTGCAAATTTCTTTCGTCTCCTGCTTCTGCTATACTACTGAGTTTCAAGTTTTTGAATCTGTTCGTCTATGGAGGTTTATTCTTTCTCCGACGTACCCAGATTTTGTTACTCATCCTCCTCTGTTCCAGGTTCCTTCTTCGTTTCACAGTTCCCAATTTTGTTCGTATCGGTATTCGATTAAGAGCTTAATCACCGTTTTTGAAAGACTTAATTTGTTTTCTCGATTCATTTTTCAGAATCGTCTCGATTTAGAGGAGTCAAAGTTCACTTATGGGATCAGTCTCCTGTTCCTGTTCAATTGAGCATACGTACAAGAAGAAGCACTCGTAATTTGGTGGGTTTTCTAGGGTAAACGATTTTTGATCCAAATTGACTCTCTTGGGTTTTGCTTAATCTTCTGTAGTACCAACTTGAATTGATCGGTTCGTGCAGGTTTCCTGCAGTCAGAAGAGAGATGTCGCTGTCCTCGATGGAAGGTAAAATCGTATATCAGCTCATTTTTCAGATTAAAGGATTTAGAGTTTATACTGATCCGGGTGGATACTAGATCAGTCTCTTCTCCATCCAGACTGATTTTGTCTGACCAAAGATACTGAAATAAGCTTGACAAGGCTTTGTTTTTGTAATATGAAATTTTAAGATTAGATTCTTGTTCTGTACCATCAAGACTAACTCAATAAGCGGATGCTCATGAATGATCGTATCTATTGTTTCCTGTTAACTGCATACGTGTTTTTCTTCACTTCTCTGCTCATTGCTTCTACCAATGTATTGAGAGACACTTTTTTTTTCTCTCCTTGGAAGTTGTATGGATGAGATATATGACAAGTTGGCGGAACGTATTGTCCCTCTGTCAGCAGCAATGTTCAGCCCTAATGTTAAGTAAGTCTGTTACTGTTGCAAACACTCTAGAAATGTTGTTCCAACTGTTCTTGAAGGTAACTGTTATAAACTGTGTGTTGACTCGTGTAGATGTTTGGTCGGTTTGGCTGGTCCTCCTGGTGCCGGGAAAAGCACATTAGCAAATGAAGTAGTACGTCGTGTAAATAGGCTATGGCTTCAGAAAGCTTCTTCTTTTGATGCTGAGGTTATGCCACCGGATGTAGCTATAGTACTTCCCATGGATGGGTTCCATTTGTATCGTTCGCAACTCGATGCAATGGAGGTTGGGCTTAGTTTTCTTTTGAAGAGTTATATTTCTCTCCTCTTTTGCTCTTTCTTTTTTCAAGCAGACTTTTGTTTTTTTCTCTCTAGGATCCCAAAGAAGCTCATGCGAGAAGAGGAGGTGAGGTCTGTTTAGAATTATATTTACGTATGATTTCAAAAGGTTCGAAATAAATTTAACTCTTTTATCCATGAAACCAGCTCCTTGGACTTTTGATCCTGCACTATTGCTTAACTGTTTAAAGAAGTTGAGAAACGAGGTAAGGAGATAGTTACAAGATTTTTGTAGACCTTAGAATCTTGGAGTTACGACACTTACATTAGACTCTGATTAGTTTTCTAGCTGTCCAGGGCTCAGTTTATGTGCCATCATTCGATCATGGAGTTGGGGATCCAGTTGAAGAAGATATCTTTGTTAGCCTCCAGTAAGTAGTCAGTAGCTTCCTAAACCGGTCAAATCCGAATCTTCCCGAGACAATCAGTTACCTTGTATTTTTACAGGCATAAAGTGGTAATTGTAGAAGGAAACTACGTGCTGTTAGAAGAAGGATCTTGGAAAGACATCTCGGATATGTTTGATGAGAAGTGGTAAAACCAATCAAAAGTGTTATCCCTTTTCTCTCTCACTCGTGTTTTTTTAATTTCGGTTTTACCAACTAATGTCTTCTATCTTCATTTCAAGGTTCATCGATGTCAATCTCGATACAGCAATGCAGCGTGTTGAAGCCCGTCATATCTCAACCGGTATGCATTAATTTTTCTTTGATTGTTAAAGACTCGCAGTGACCACAGATAATCCGGGTTTTGTTTTATCCGTTTTCCCTTTGCAAATTACAGGTAAACCACCGGATGTTGCTAAATGGCGGGTAAAAGCTCTTGTTTGATATTCAGTTATAATGGGTTTAACTTTTTAATGGTTTCTGCTTTCTTTTTTTCAAATTTTGATGGCAGATTGATTATAACGACCGACCAAACGCAGAGCTCATAATGAAGTCGAAGACGAACGCTGATGTACTGATCAGATCTATCAATTTTTGAATCTGCTTTCTTGGCTATTGCACGAAACAGAGTAACAGACAAGATGCAGATTAGTAATAAAAGACCCTATCTTACTCTTAAATTTAAAGTTTGTCTTTGTGATCTACAATGTCGCATTTTTTTTAGTAATGGAATATTTCAATAAGCGTTTTTGTTTGCACTAAACAGTCTTTGTTATACAAAAAAAAAAAAAAAAA
>PKML01077420.1:1623405-1719658 GCA_002933935.1 Eutrema yunnanense | reverse complement strand
AGGGGGGGGGGGGGGGGGGGGGGGGGGGGGGGGAGGGGGGGGGGAAACGAGCAAAAAGCCGACCGTTGGATACAAGATCTACAGTGGAGGATTCATCTCTGGTTTGACGATTGAAGAAGATGTGTCTGGTGGCTGAGAATGGTAAATCGCCATTGCCAATGAGATCGGCATTATGCAAAGAGCCTTTGATTGCAAAAGCTGCATCGCTGCTCCAACGTTTTCTTCCATCAACTTAGCCACTTGCCGCTCGGTCCCATCGTTTGACCATTTCTCCCACACGGCTTGCGTCTCATCCTGCACAAAGTTTTAAAATAACCCATTACCAAAGTTCTCACCTTTTATTCAAGTCTCTCTCTTTGAAAAAAACAATTGCCAATGTTCTGTTATTGTTCTCCCTTTTAATTGAGTCTCTCTCTCTTTCTCTTGTCTAACCTCAATTGATGAAGACAATGGCATTTCAGTGACTAGTGGAGCAACAGCACCGGCTCCACCAAGACGGCTCATGCTCAAGACCTGCCATAGTTGACAAGAGAATAAAGTTTATGAAGGAAAAGTATTATCAAACCCCATCATTGCATGGTATTCTTCAGTGTTCTCATTAGCTTTATCACTATAGTCCTAAACTGTAATGATTCTCCATAGGAAGAAGGAAGTAAAAAGTGAAAGAGACTAATGCCAAAAACACACACAAAAATCATGTGCTCTTTGATTACTCTCTATTTATTACCAGATTAAACAATTATAATCTTTTATTCAGATTGGAGTTTTAGTTGAAGAGAGTAGGTAGTGGTGGGGACCAAGGATTTATACCACCAAATCCTTTTGGGGATATTAAATAATCTCTCTACAACCTTTAAAAGATTAACATTTTTTAAGATCTCTTACCTTGTGAATAGATTAGAGAGGTGTCAATAAGAACCAGCGAAAAAAAAACTGAAGAATGACTGATTGTATACCTTAACTTGGAGCCTGAGAAACTTTACATAATCAACAATCTCATCGATCATAGCAGCCCTATCTGTCTGCAAAGGAAAAAAAAACGAAAAAGAAATCTTTATTATCCACAATTCCAAAGTTTGTGAATTCTGCAGTTTCTATATGCCAATTACAAAGTTTTTTCTCACTCTGACTTGCGTGAGCTCTCTCTCTCTCTGTGACATGAGGATCGAACATAGAAAAATTTAAACCAGACAAAAAAAAACCAACCTTGTTGACAGTAGGTACGAGTTCCTGTAACGCCCTGATCCGTTCTGCTATTCTTTCCCTACGCAGCTATTGCAATGCAAATATATTCATGTTAGGTCTCAGTAAGCAAAGAAAAAAAAACAAATCTTCTCAACTAAAAGCTATAGTTAAGGATTTGATCAAACATTAGACATGAAAATCGTCACATCAAAAGAGATAAGAAGATAATTAACACTTTACCCGCTCAGCGATGCTATGTGGATCGGTGGCCTGACCTCGCCTAGCCCTAACTCTAGGTCGGATTGAAGATTGTTGATGCGGCATTGGTGGAGCTGGCTGTGACATTGGCTGCCCATGGAAAACCTTTCAACAAAACCAAAAAAAAAAGAAACAGAAAAAACAATAACGTTAAGAAAAAAGCTTAAAATCACCTCAACTTTTACTGAATTATCCACAGGAGAAACGAAATCTAAAGAGCTGAATTTCGGACAATCAAATTCAACATAAAGAACACTTATTTATACTGATTGGAAAGTTGCTTGTAAAGTTAAGCAGTGTTTTGACTTAAGAAACATCAAAATCTTCAACTTGGGTTTCCTCTAAAACAAACCAACATCAGTCAAATTTCACCAACCTAAGCCAAAAACTCGCTGTAACGATCAGATTTTAGACCTCATCCCTTGCCAAAATCTAGCTTTTCATAACTGTGTTTTTTTTTCTTCTTTTAAAAACGTTAACTTTTTGAACCCTAGAGATTTAATTTCACTTCTTTTTTTTTCTCGAACCCCACAAACACAAAACAAAAAAAAAACTGAAAATTTCAAGAAACTTACAGGTTTCATGGAAGAACATCGATTATCAACAACATCATCTTGGAAACGTTTCCCACTTCCGTGAACACCTTCGGGTTTAAGAAACCCATGTCCTTTCCCTTGATCGAGGCTTAATCCCAACGGAAACATCTGGTTATGAAACCCTAAAGGTCCACCTCCTCCAATGGCACCCATATGATTATGATTCCCTTCCTCGCCGGAACCGAGCTGAAGCATCATCGGCGGTGGACCGACGCCGCTTAATCCTCCGGATAGTCCAGAAAGCCCAGAACCGGAAGATGCAGAGAAGTTAGAAATCCCGAGGATCTGCTCGAAGAAATCGTCGGAAGGAGATTGATCGGAGAGGTTATCATGTGGGTTGTTGTTATTAGCCATGGAAACGAGTTAGGTTAAAAACTATGACTCAGTCGAGTTGGGTGAGTTAAGGATAGCGAGTTAGAGACCTCGAAGAACAATCTCCATGCGAATCTACTCAGACTTTTTTTTCTTGGGTGTGGAGTTGTTGTTTGGTGAATGATGCTGCTTAAGCTAATGACGACGAAGAGACAAAGACGAGAAAGGAAATGACAAAAAGAGTGACTTTATGCTCTGTTTTATTTTATTTTTACAAAAATATAACTTTCCTTTGATAAAAAAAGACCTTACTTTACTGGTTATTTTCGTTTTTGCCCTTCCTCTTATATACCTTCCAGAAACTTGAAGTGGGCTTTTTTGTTTTCAACTGGGCTTTTATTATTAGTTTTGACTTTCTCTAATTTATTCACATAAAATTAAAGAAAATGACCAAACTCTTTTTAGTAGAATGTTAAAAATTAATATAATAGTAAGATTTTATTGTATTAAAATGGTAATGGGAAATTCCCGGTATTGTCGGGGTCGTCATCATTTCTGTAGTGGTAGAAAATAAGACATTTTTAAAAAATAGTTTCTCTCTCTCTCTTGTCCCTTTTTTTTGTTTCTTTCTAAATTGCACTCATCGAAAAAAAGATTTATATTTGCTACCACTTGCTTCTTCCTGACTTTCAATATCCATTCATCTCCAAGTCCTAAATAAAACCTTCACATAAGAAAATATTTTTGAAGTTTTATTTTCTCATAAATAATTAGTTGGCCAAACTTTTTTTTTTGGCTTGTGATCATTAAATTCTTAAGGCCAACTTTGTCTGAAAGTTAACATTTATTCATCATTTTTTCTTTTTTGGTTTACTATATGCATTCAAAATCCGTTTAAAACTCGAAATCTTTCTTTTTTGAAACGGGAAACAAGTATAGAGAGTTTTTTTATACAAAAATGTGGCCATTGTTATTCTGAATTACTAATACTGTAACTTTTATGATGAAAATAATCACGAGTAAAAACAAATGTCAGGAAATATGAATTTTTGGAAAAAAAAAATCAGGAAAGGTGGGCTGGATTCATTTGTTTAAGAAGATAATTTGTTAAGTAAGTCTAGTTTCATACATCAAATACAAGCTTACAAGTGTTTTTTCTCTACGTACCCATCAAATAAAAAGATGGATGGTAAAATTGTTAGGACACGCAATAGTTGAGTCACACTAACGAGTGAGTAACGAGTCGGAGATAAAACAATATCATCAAAACTACAGCGAAAGCACAAGCCCCCGATGGACAGAGACGATGGAGAGAGAAAATAACTAGTGTGTGATCCGCGCTACGCGCGGACGTGAACACAATTTTGTTTTTAAANTTCTGGTTGAATTTAGAATATTAATAATGCCTTTTCAAATTCTTTTCATAATGTTAAAACAAAATTAATAATAATTATATGTATTTAGTATGTGTATTAAATTTTTAGGATGCTGAGGTGGCAGCATGAAAAGAGAGAAAAGCTTACTTTATATATATAGATGATAAACTCATCTAACCAAAGATAACCACGAAAGACTTTTTTGTACCAGGGCTAAAAAACCAAGGTTACAGATCAACGAGAATTAATGACTCCTTAATCAATATCTCCTCCTACCCATTAATGGGTAAATACAAACTAAATTTCAATTTGCCAGTAAAAAGCCACGTGGCGTTATTTGTCACCGGCCAAAATCTCCAACAACCTCGGCGACTTGCATGGTAAAAATCAACGAACACCAAAGAAACTACGTTGACGAAACAAACAAAATACAGAAGCAGACAACAAACAAACAGGGGAGAAAAAAGGAGACGACGAGGAAACAAAAACATAATAAAACAACCCTCGTTCTTCCCTTTTCTCTCTTCAAATCTATGTCTGTTTTTTTGTTTTTGTTTTTGTTTTCTTTCTAAAATACATTTTAATATAATAATCACCCCAAAAAATGGGTTCGAGTAAACTCAAACGAGCCATAGGAGCCGTGAAGGACCAAACCAGCGTTGGTCTAGCCAAAGTCAACGGTCGAAGCGCTTCTTTATCAGAACTTGACGTAGCCATCGTCAAAGCCACTCGCCACGAAGAGTATCCAGCGGAAGAGAAATACATAAGAGAGATTCTTAGCCTAACTTCTTATTCACGCAGTTACATCAACGCTTGCGTCAATACGCTTTCGAGACGGCTTAACAAAACCAAATGCTGGACCGTTGCTCTCAAGACCTTGATTTTGATCCAACGGCTCTTAGGAGAAGGAGATCAAGCCTATGAGCAAGAGATCTTCTTCGCGACTCGCCGTGGGACCAGGCTTCTCAATATGTCTGATTTTAGGGATGTTTCCAAGTCCAACTCCTGGGATTACTCTGCTTTTGTAAGGACTTACGCGTTGTACCTTGACGAAAGGCTTGATTTCAGGTAAGACTGTTTAATCCGGGTTTCAGTTAGGGTTTTTTAGATGTAAGACTACTTTAACCAAAATGAAGATTCATTTCGATTTTGCAGGATGCAAGCGAGACATGGGAAACGCGGAGTTTACTGCGTTGGAGGAGAAACCGAGGAAGATGAGCAAGATAACCCCGCGGCTGATCTCTCCACGGCTATAGTTGTCAGGTCACAACCGATCGCCGAGATGAAAACAGAGCAGATTTTCACCAGAGTACAACATTTGCAGCAACTTCTTGACCGTTTCTTGGCTTGCCGTCCAACGGGTACATATTTATTACTTGCACTACACGTTTCCTCGCGCTCTGTTTTTGTTTATTGGGTACCAAGTTACGTGTGGAAAAATAAATAAAATTCACTTTAAACAGGCAGCGCGAGGAACAACAGAGTTGTGATTGTTGCTCTGTATCCGATAGTGAAGGAGAGTTTTCAGTTATACTATGATGTAACAGAGATAATGGGGATTTTGATCGATCGATTCATGGAGTTAGACATTCCTGATTCGATCAAGGTCTATGACATTTTCTGTCGGGTCTCGAAACAGTTTGAAGAGCTCGATCAGTTCTATTCCTGGTGTAAGAACATGGGGATCGCTCGGTCTTCTGAGTATCCAGATATAGAGAAGATCGCGCAGAAGAAGCTTGATCTCATGGATGAGTTTATAAGAGACAAATCCGCTTTAGAACAGACCAAGAAATCAAAATCTGTTAAATCCGATGAAGAGGATAATGATGCGAGAACAGAAGAAGTAAATGAGGAGCAAGAAGATATGAATGCGATCAAGGCCTTACCCGAACCTCCACCAAAAGAAGAAGAGGACGAAAAACCCGAGGAAGAAGCAGAGGAAGAAGTGATAGTAGAGAAAAACCAAGAAGAACTTGGTGATTTGCTGAATCTTGTGGATATAAACGGCGGTGAATCTACAGAAACTGGAGATAGCTTAGCATTGGCTTTATTCGACGGCCCATACGCGAGCGGTTCGGGTTCAGAGTCCGGTCCTGGATGGGAAGCGTTTAAGGATGATTCAGCAGATTGGGAAACAGCTTTGGTGCAATCAGCTACAAACTTGTCTGGACAAAAAACGGAACTCGGAGGAGGCTTTGATATGTTGTTGCTTAACGGAATGTATCAACACGGCGCTGTGAATGCCGCCGTGAAAACCTCGACGGCTTATGGAGCCAGCGGAAGCGCCAGCAGTATGGCATTTGGTTCTGCAGGAAGACCAGCAGGTTTTGACTTTGCTCTGTTTTTAGTTTCTTCTACCTTTGCTCTGTTTTCGTTTGCTTTCTAATGATTTGACATGCATTTTATATTACAGCAACGATGCTAGCACTTCCTGCACCAGCAACGGGTAATGGAAACAACGGAAACAGCAATGGCCCGGTTCCGATGGATCCATTTGCAGCGTCGTTGGTGGTTGCGCCGCCACCGTATGTGCAGATGAATGATATGGAGAAGAAACAGAGAATGTTGATGGAAGAACAGATGATGTGGGACCAATACTCAAGAGAAGGAAGACAAGGACACATGAATATAAGGCAAAGCCAAAACCAACCTAATTACAAGTACACACCTCAATATTGATTCTGCACCATAGAAGGAGCACTTCTTGAGTGGTGTCAGCTTTTTTATTTTGTTTTGTCAACCAATCATTTTGGTCTTATAGACTAATGGCTCTATTCTTTTTGCAAATTTAAACATTCTTTTCTGTTCTTGGGTCAAATTCATTGGGGGCACATGTGAGGTTTGCCTCTGTACTTGTAATCTCTGATTTAACTTTAAAAGATAAACTTAAATACTGTATGTTTTGATGACACAATCATAGCTAATATCCTTTGTACAAGCTCTAGTGCTTCACACCATAGCTTCTGTTTGATTTACCTGCAAAAACAGAGAATTTTGATTGATAAAGATACTCAAATTTCTTGATCTTGTTGGCAGAAAGGTTGTCATTCTTACAGAACTGAAAGCATGGTTGTTTCATTACAGGATCATCTTTGATCTCTGGAGGGTCCTGACCAAACATCATCTTACAGCTAAGATCATCAAAATCTGGGAAAAAAACTCGAGACAAATGTGAATTAGTGTTGTCAAATTGAAAAAAGAAAGAATGATTGCTTGTGTCTTAAGTCAAATCATTGACTTCTTAGAAAGAATCATCACTCATCATTATACATCTTGGAGACTCAATGGGTCTACTTGTATTGAATTGTGTCCTTAGTGGTGAATTAATGGGACCCTCAAAGATATTATTAAGCTTCCACAAGTTGAGAAGTGCAGGCTACTATTTTCACCATATATTAAGTTTGATTTGAATGAGATTCTGCGTAGTACCGGGCATCATGTAGATAGGCATTCCGAGTGAGTTCTTGATGAAAATTTGGGATGGGATTTTACAAAGGTGAGTGCACATACCAACACAATTTGTCTGCTCAAGAAACCTGAAAAGTTAAACAACAGTTAAAAAAAATGATCAAGTGACAAATCCCAACAGTGAAATTAGTGTTGTTACTGGTGGTTGCTGTAATGTAATGATTGTTTATGGAAGAATAATTTTGAGTTGTCTGAAGTTTAGTGATCATATGGGACCAAATAGAGAGATTACACTTAACCTGCACTTCTCTATGAACACAACACTCTTCTCTTTTCTTCCATTAACCTCAGTCTCCCTCACCTTGGCAATTAAAACCCGCGAAAATTTTCTGTTAATTTCAACTCAAAAACAGCAGCAAAAATTAGGATAATAGAGCTAGTGAAACAGTCTATTTCTTACTTCTGAAGGTCCAACAAGCCAAGCGAAAAAAATTGTGGTGAATAGTGCGAAGAGCTCTCGTGATAGTTTTGAAGGTGGTAAAAGTATTTTGATCTGTTATTTAGCAAGAAAATGTTAAGTGTAATATTTACAAAGTTTCATGCTAGTTGATATGATAAATCCATAAGAACTTACCAAGGAGAGTATCACTGTCGGAAATGCTCTGTCCAAAGCGACAAGAACAAGCTCATGCTGTTGCTTGGTGTCAAAGTTTCTCGCAATCCTAGTTGCCGTATCCACTAAGCTATCATAACCAGTACTATTGCTGCTACTACTACTACTCATCCCTAAAGAAACATTTCACGGTTTTTTTCCTCAATAAATATATATTTCTTATGTTAACTAAATGAGTAAACATTCATAAAATAGATGTGAGATACGAACCTGCTGTGTCTTGAAGAGTCTTTGATAGATAATTAATTGCAATTTTCGCCAAGAAATTGTCTTCATCACTCGCATTCTTCTTGTTCGATGGCTCGATTCTTGTTGTTTCTTTTGCAGCCTTGAGTTCTCCGGAGTAGACTGGCTTGGAGCTGAGAGTTGCGGAAATGCTTGAGCGTCCATAGCGAGTGCGTGTATCGTTGAACCGAGTTGTGAAACTGAAGATATTGGTCTGAGAAAGTGATGGCTTAGTGTTCATCTTTTGGTCTTTTGGAAGATGAAGAAGAACATAGCAGAAACTTGCTGCAGGTTCTTTTATTTTATTTTTCTGAGGCCATTAATGGACGTTTCCGAAGTATATTTATAGATAGAAAACGTAAAATGACACATTTACCCTCAGGCTTGTGGTGCTTGAGCGTTGGGATATAAGCCCCTTTTTTGTGGACTATAATAGTCCAGACACGCGCGAGATGTGCATCTGGGGTAACATAATTTATGGCATAAAATAAATTAATATGGGCCTCATTGGAAAAACATTTTAGAATGGGCCTCACCGCTTTATAAGCCCAAAATAATTTTAAAAACAATTATCATGGTTCGCAAAAAAATTTCCCGATAATTTTAGAGTTAATTTACTCTTTGAGACACTTATGTAAAATAGTTTATTTTCACCACACTTTTGTTACTTTATTAGATGTGAAATACCATAAACACCTTGAAGTAAAATTGTTTGCGATGGACAAAGATATTGTGGATGGGTTTTGATGGACACGATATCATGGAAGTGTTCTTATTTTGTCTTCTTCTATTACAACTCATCCACACGTAATTGTCAACAAACATCTGTCCATCGATGATTGCTCATTTATGGAATGTTTATTCTATGATGTATCTAGATTAAATTTGGAGGGTTTTTTCATGGAAGAAGTGGATGAGGTCATCAACGGAGATTATGAGGTTGAGGAGGGTTGAGTTTGTATGTGTGGATAGTCTTGTTTGGATGAAGTGTTAATGTATATGTGTGGATGGAGAAATTGTTAGTGTGTAGTGTGGATGGTCATGTTTCATGTGTGGATGGTAATGTATGGATATGGTTTTTGATATTTGTAAGTAAATTAATTATGATTGGTATCTCACTTTAAAAACTTTCATGGTATTTGTAAACTTTTCACAATGCTAAGTTGTAATACAATCAATGAGAAGAAACAAACAAAATGATGAGAAAAACACTGATATATGAATCTAGCTAATCAAAACAATGTAAAAGGTAAAACTGTTTTCAGTGGACAAAGGTATTGTGGATGGGTTTTGATGGACACAATATCATGAATGTATTCTTATTTTGTCTTCTTCTGTTACAACTCATCCACACGATACAAAAGCTTCCTATCTTTAAAAACCATGATTTGCTCCGCTCAGATTTGTAGTAGTAAAACCCCGACTTCCAAACAATGATTTATGAGATTCAATTCGAAATTAATTGACTTTTGGATGGAAACTGATATATTCGAGACCAATATAAGAGCAAAACACAATGGAAGATTGAAAAAAGAGGCATTTGAGTTGTTTTTTTTTTAACTATGGAGATGAGAGATGAACAATATGGAAGAGAGAG
Organism: Eutrema yunnanense; assembly: GCA_002933935.1. NCBI lineage: Eukaryota > Viridiplantae > Streptophyta > Magnoliopsida > Brassicales > Brassicaceae > Eutrema > Eutrema yunnanense. The sequence continues at coordinate 1,710,028 of PKML01077420.1, read as the reverse complement.
ACTTTTTGAGTGGAAAGACTTTTACTGTTCAAAAGAAGACTGAAAATAATAATAGAGCATCAACATTGGTGAGATACTCTCAAGATGTCTCATCCCAAAAAATATTAATTTTTTATAAATTAAAAAACAAAAACTGGACCAATCACAATGTGACACGTCAGTTTGGGTGTCTCAATTTTTGTTTTTTAGTGCCGACATCCATGTTTCTCTCTCTCTTCTTTTTATTTATCTCTCTCTTCTTTTTTATTTTTTTATTTTTGTTTAATAGAGGGTGTCTAAGGGTATGATAGACAAATCACACACATAAAGTAAGATAAATGTGTCTATATCTGGTATTTATGTTTCAAAAAGTGTCTATAATTATAATTATCTTCTTTTTATTTATCTCTCTCTTCTTTTTTATTTTTTTTATTTTTGTTTAATAGAGGGTGTCTAAGAGTATGATAGACAAATCACACACATAAAGTAAGATAAATGTGTCTATATCTGGTATTTATGTTTCAAAGAGTGTCTATAATTATAATTATCTCTTAATTTTATCATGTCATCAATTCAAGAAAAATAAGGAAGTAACCCACAAAAATATGATTTTTTTTAAAAATGCGTTTTGAAGAACTTTTTCTCAAAAAGGTCTTGATCATTAACCCCTTATAATTTGTAAAATATTCGTCTGGTAAAAAAAGACAAACCATCTCTCTGTATAATCAATAACAAAAAAACAATTACCATTGACATTGGAGCAAAAGATGAAGAATACAAAAGGTCACAAACTATTAAAACAATACAAGAATTGCATCTGAGAAAATACAGATGAGGCTGTAAATACTATTATGCCCAGCTTCTGCTATTTGCAATGAGTTTTCAAGAAGAAGAAACAATTTAAAGTGACAAAAAAGGCCGCAAAAATACCATACTGTACACAGTAACACACTCCCCTGTAAAGCTTGTAATCTTCCCATCTATTTACACAAATTCTCAAACCAAACCTCTTCTCCTTCTTCTCAATCCTGAAAACTCACCAGCAATTAGAAGCGAGAATGGCTCGCCTCGCTCTCTTTCTCCTAACCTGCAAGCCAGTGATGTAAGAGATTCAACAGAGCCAACACTTTGTTCAGACTTTGGTCTGCTTCCTACTATGTGGTCCTGTCTTCAAGTCCCCTCGCCAGCTCTTTCGGTTCTAGCCAAAGAAACCAAAAGGAAATTAACTGGTTTCCGCTTTAGAAACCTACGAAGCCTGTTTCAATGAAGCTTGTTTCAGGGAAGCCTGTTTCAATGAAGCCCTTAATGTTTCATCTGGTAATGTCCATGAAAGCAACTGTCCAGCTGAGTCGCCGCTCAGTAACTGCTTCAGGTCGCTCGTGAGATAGAGAGCGGTGACCGGTTGCTTATGGAATTTCAACACCTTGTGTAGAATCAACTTGTATTCGGGCACTTGATCACCCAAATTCAGCCCTCCTGTTCTGTTGGTACTACTTGTTTTGCTCTCGGCACTCACCGGATCAGTACAATGTATCATCCGCCATATTTTAACTGCTCCACTCTGATGACCAGTTACATACCAGGCTGTTTCAAGCCAGTCAGAAGATGTCGAGCCTGTTACAGATAATACTGAATCAGAGGGTAACTGCGATGTGTTAGCCACCGCAAGGCAATCGCCATTGATGCTCCAAACCGCAAGGACAGTTCCAGCAGCAGTTACAATTTCCCCGGTAAGGTCATTTATGTAGATTGCTGAAATGGGAACTGGGAAGTCAGGAAGCTGCCTCACAAAACTCAACGAACTGAGATCCCATATTATAACTGTGCAGTCATCTGACCCACTTACAATCATCATGTACGGTTGGCTTACACGTAGACATGTGACTTTAGCAGTGTGAGCACATAGGGCCTTCTCTAACCGTAAACGCCGTGAACCACGGGGGCCATCCTTGCTTACTCTCCACACGCACACTAGACCATCTTCTGCTCCAGTGACCACAATGCGTCCATCGTGACTAACACCAGCACACTGGATCTGGTTACTTTCATGGAGATTTTCATGAGTTGATAGCAGTTTGTCCTGATCATAGCTCATAAATCTCAAACTCCTGTCTGGGAAACCCCATGTTATGTATTTGGTATAGCCTCTGGGTTTCAGGAAGCAGTTAGCCCCGGCAACGAGCACCTTGTCGTGGAAAGTAATGATCTGGCTTATAGAAGATGAACATTTACGTGTTTCGTGAGGAACTAGATGCATCGAATGTTTCAGAGGGTGAAGAGGAATTTTTCGGTCTGTTCTTCTTTTGACATGAGCTTTCTGGAATAGTTGCTTTGGAGTTTGCCCAAAATGATTAATCTGAGCTAGTATGGAAGCTTTCATTGCGGGATCGGTAACTGCATCAATATCAACATTTCCCTCGTACGTGTAATGATAGAAAACATTTACAGCTTCTTCTGCAGCCTGAGAATAAACATTCCAATAAAGGAAAAGTAAATAACATGGCAATACTTTGATTTCTGCATTCTACTTGGCTAGAAGCAAAAGGAAAATATTGTGTAATGTACCTTTCCTCTCTGTTTGTACCCAAAGATGAGATCTATCCAATGATGCAGATTCTCTGAGACATAATCTGACTCCAACGCTTCTCTGTGCTTGAGGATGAACTCACGAACACTACCTCTAGCCCACGGAGGTAAATAGACATCACCAACCTGAAATTATGCAGTAACTAATCTATATCAACCCTACATAAAAGGAAAATGGTACACATTCAAGCACCACTGAAAGAACTTGAATTGGCACAAACCTTCTCTCCGGACTGTTTTTCACCCAAATCAAGGATGAATCTATTTTCCAAAAATTCAGGCATGTAAAAGAATTCAGGAATGAGTTCTTTTACGTCTGAAGTATTGCCCTTTCCAGCTGCACTTAGCCAAGTGTCTTTTATACTATTGAAGAGTCTATCAGCATGATCAAACTGACCGCCCTGCAGCTTCTGATTTTCAGCACTGAATGGTGGGAGGCGGATAAGGTAAAACAGAACAATTCCAGCACTTGAATAGTGAGAACCATAATGAAATTTTGGAACCTCAGGATCATCCCAGCTCTCATATCTGAAATTGAGGTTAAAAGGAATGCATGATAAGCAAAGATAGGATACAATATGCTATCATGAAACAAAAAAATTTATATGTATGATGAAGAACACAAGGAGCACGTGCACTATAAAAAGTTTAAGATGCACATTACAAACCGTTTTCTAAATTCTTCTTCTCCTTCAGGTGTCTGGCAACCCATTGGTTTGTAAAGCTTGCGAAATGTTTTTGGATCTGACAAATCAAGACTCTCACTATCATAATCTGCAAGAACCCATGGAAATACCGGATACTGTGTGAGATCACTGTATCCACGTCCTGCTAGGGTATTGAGATGCATTAGGTAATGGAAATTGCTAATTTCTCCATTTTGCCATCTTTTCGAGAAAGACTTCGCCATTAATTTGAAAAGGCGGCTTCCCTCATTACTTTCCTGTTTTGCTGATCCTGAAATGGTTGTGTCGAGCCTGGGAAAAAATAAACAGAATAAATAACACTTTCGCAGATCAATGAAGACAGAATCTGATTTATAATTACTAACTAGCAACATGAGTACTACAGTGAAGAAACTGAAACCCATCCAAGGATGCTTACCAAACAAACTAATAAAGTATAGAAGCCTTAAACACTAATCTTTCAGAACTAAGCTTTTAAAAGAAGACCCATCCCATGCAAACTCATGAGCATAGATTGATAGATTTATTCATTTTACTAGAGAACAATGAACTGCTATAAAATGTAAAAAAGAAACAAATGCATTAAGCTCAATCCAGTAGCGAGGAACAAAAAGAAACAAGATGAAAAGAATGAGGATACCGTACATGCTGTTCCTTGGAAGATTCATGGCAACGAGATTTTTGAAAACTTCCTCCCTCTCTTTCTTGTGGAACACGAGGAGATCATTACATCCATCCATACTAAATATCTCAATAGCAACTGGACGCAGCTGGTAATCACGTTTTAAAATTTCATGAACATTATTAAGCTTCCACATTCGCCAAGGATGCGGCAAGTTACCAGTCATGCACATTTTTTCTTTTCCCCAAGCACCACCACCATATGCCCATGCTCTTCCCCCTACGGCTCCCGTTTTCACTGCTGTAGTCCATGATGTGCTAGACTTGGAGTGGAAATCCAGGCTTCCAGAGACATCTTTTTTCACACCCAACGCTTGATCAATAACGGATAACTCATCTTCACATTCTTTCTCACAAATACACCCATCATCGTCAATGTAAAAGTTTTCTATCACATAAAGGCAAAATTCCCCTATTAAGAAAATTCCATCATGCTTGTCGAGATCAACAACTCTCTCACAGTTGTATCTGAACCTAATCTTTTCAAGATGCTCCAGATAAGGTCTGATCAAATACTCACCATCATCGTTCAGTTCCTTCTCTGATTTTTCCTCCGGGCATTTAGTTTCATCCATTTTAGCAGAAGATGAATGTCTTGGAGAGCCAGTCTCAGATTTTGCTTGTGTGTTGTCTGTTATTGGCACAGATGCTGTACTAGATTTTCCACCAAAGTCAAGAGCAGAATGAAGACTTGCTTCGTTTGTACTACTAGCTCTATCATCATTCCATCCATTTCTGGCAGAAGCGACATCTTTAAAATCATCTGACTCTTTCAAAAACGACTCATCATAAAGTTCACTGAGCAGGAAAGCTGGTTCGGAATCTGTGTCAGAAATAACTGGTCCATCTTCGTTTTTGGCTTTGGGAAGCTCAATTTCTCCAAGTTCCAACTTTCCATCAAGAACATTCTGGATGCTATCAATTTTTAGCTTACATCGTTCAAGCTTTTTGCGCATTCTGTACGGGCCTTCAATCGGACAGAGCTGCCATTCAGGATCTTCAGACCCTTTGGATTTACGCATTGGGAATATTCCACGCTCATGCACAAGCTGCTGGAGATGAGTTTGCCATTCACTCTCAGCATGAAGTATCCAACCATATTTGTTTTGCCGAACAACTCTAAGCTCAGTAGACATGGCATCACGCAATACTTCTAACGCATATCTCCGTTCATTCAACTGATCCCAGTGTTTTAGGTCTAACTTCGACATATCTCGTGATCTTCTCCCCATCTCTCTCTTCCGACGCCCTTCCATGCCTTTTATCCTGACACCAGGAAATTTTGCCGAGCCAGCTATGTACTGTACCCACATTATTGCAGCACACTGCTCCAGTACTTTGTTTATAACCTTATCCGAGCTTTCAAGCCACTTAAAGAATTCTGGTAGATGCCCAGTCAACAACTTATCAAAACCCCCATGCAGAACATCAAAGTTTTGTCCTTGGTTTGGTTTAGTGACGAGCAAATCTTCAAGGGCAGATCTTCGGTGTACCAGCAAATATTTGACAATATCAAGTGACATGTTTTGCACACTCTTTCTCTGGTCAAGGAGCAGAGAGATTAAATTCACACACAGACAGCAATTCAAATCAGTATCAAGGTTGCTTGGGCAGAATATGATTCTCCTGTTTGCGACCAACAACTGCAGAACTGTTGAGATGTCAATCCCAGATTCATCAACAGCTGGATTCGGAGATGGCCTCTTCTTAGATTCAACAAGTAAACCCAGTTGGGATAGTAGGTCCTCCTCTCCAATAGTTATCAAGAACGATGGCAGGAAACAATATAGTACCATTCTATTTGTGTTTTTCAGGATTGAGTGCACATAAGCATCAAGTTGCCTTGTTGCTCTTCCAAGGGATAACAAACCTTTCCCAGAGGGAGTGACTTCTTCAACCTTACCATCTTTGTTAGCTAATTGCAGCATCGACAACAAGAACTCAAGAGCCCTAAGAACACCAGTGGGTTGAGGAAAAGCACCCATATAAACACGGTCCACTATCATCCAGCAAAATGTTTCCAAGTTCGCAGACCATTTGGCCTTGTCCAGTTTTTTCTCGTTCTCTTCATCATCACGCAAGAGACGCCTTTCAAGATAATTCATGACTCTGCTAAGGCATAAGCCTTGAAAGACCAGCACACTTTCAGGATCAACATAGAAAGGAACCATTTCCAATATGCTTTCCAGAACCGGTACAGCTTTAATCTGCTCAGTCATTAAGTCAGCAAGTACCTCTGCCATAAAATCTAACACGGCACTTGCTCCAGCAGAACAAGGCCCGCCACCATAGCCAGTTTCATCTGTTTCAAGGAGAAGTTTTGGACTAACTGTGAAGAAGGCATTGACAGCAGAAGACCCTTGGGAGCCTGACTTTCGTTCTGAAGATGCATCAACTTCATTAACAGAGACATACGATTCAAGAGAAGGAGAACCAATCGTAGAGCTTTTAGATTCGTTATAGTTAGAGCCTAGCCAGGATGCAAGTGCAATAACCGGAGATGGTGATGGAGTGAAGGAGACTTTGAGACTTGATTTTTCAGATAAAAGGGGAGACTCAATCATAGGGAATGATGCAGAACTCTGAGAATCTGTTGCCTGAACTTGACTTGCATTACCTTTAAGATCTTGAAAATCCCTTTCACTTGAAGCGGATACAGGGCCGACATGATTCTCATCTTGTTTCGTAACATCTTCAACACCTTGGAATGATTTACTTGAGTCCTGTGGTGGTGGTGTAAGAATGTTCTCCGTCTTATCATTAACCACATAATTTGCAGGTAAAGGCATTTCTTCAGAACTAAGACTGACCTGCCCTCGAGGGAAGCTTCCAGCACTGATGGAAGTTTTAATGGACTGATCCTGGTCATGAGGCAAGCTAGAGAGAGTTCCTTGTGAGCCGTTATCGTCGCCATCATTTATATGCTTCTCTTCTGCCTTCACAGAGAGCTGTTTCGCCATCTTCACAGCATAAGCAGCCCTACAGCACAAAATACCTTTAGGCGCAAGTTATGCAAATAAAATCTAGCAGGTCACACTAAATCCAACATCATGAATATATTCTGGTCTTATCTTAGACCCTCTGACATTGAACAAGAGATGATAAGTGAAACTAATTACTGTCCACATTTAGTCTATTCAATGACTATTAAATCGATGCAGGAAAATAATTTATTTTCAAAAACCTAAAAGAAAATCATCAATATTTAGTAGGTGGTGAAAATTAGATCAGTAGGTCTGTGATGCTAACCTGACACAGGAAAAGTAAAGGTCAGCACAATTTTCAACAAAGTCTGCACGTCTGCAGGCAGCAGAGAATTGGGGGCACATCTTTGCAAGGTCAACCATGAAACGGAGAACAGACGTCGCAGCAGCAGGAGCTGATGCTTCGCCACCCATCAAACGTGCCGCGTATGTTTTGTGCATCAAAGCTTCCCCTTGAAGCTCCCCAGTCATTTCTGCCCCCTCTACAAGCTCTGCCACAAGACTAGCACTCACCTGAGAAAGATTTCCAGACTGGTGGGCGAGCATTGATTGCATGATCAACCTGTCATAAGTAGATCTAGCCATTGCCACCACTGAATCCAACAGATCTATGAATTTTAACTCCACATGGCTTCCATCATTCGGGACTAGGGCATGAAAGTCTAACATCCGAACCTCCGGTAGTCTTGGATAAACAGGTTTCCCAAAGATCAAGCAAAACAATATGTAATATATGTCTGGGGAATCATAAAAGTTTTGAAGAACCCGCATCAGCCCCTGATAGCCTCCACTTGTCCGAAATTTAAGGGAAAAGTTCGGAGAAGAAGCAAGACAAACACCAAGAAGGGTCATGATCCACCTCATACTAGTAGGATGCACAGCCTCGTCGAGGAAGTATGTTATTAATTTTGACGAGACTATCTTATGCCACAGCTCCAGAAGTTCCTCTGCTTTTATGGTTACCTGGAGATCAATGAGCATTTCCAAAAGCATGTTTCTCACAATTACATGCTTTCCCATTGACTCGCGCGATAAAGAGCTTTGTGACTTCACTTCAGGTGGATTAAATGTCATAATCACAAACCTAACCACATTTTCAAGCTCAGAAGTCAGGAATCCATCTTCTAAGATGCATCCAAGCAGAACAACTAATTTTTCTAGCACCGGAACTTCCACATCACCTCTCTGAAGTGTCACTAACAAATGTTCCACCAGATTGATTCTGCGCAGAATTGTAAGATTGTGATTCCTGTACCAATGCATTGAAACCAGATTTTCCAGAAAACCTAGTAAAGCAATCTGGATGGAAACAGGGGATGTTACCCAAAGGGTCCAGTCCAAGAGGACATGCTCAATCATATCCGCATTGGATAAGACAATGCAGTTTGAAGTTTCAACACGGACATCTGTTTCTAGCTCAGAGAGATGACTAAAAGAATCCTTGGGAACAGAAAAGTCATCCATATCCCCATGAGACCCAACTGAGGAACTTTCGTAGCGGAACCTCGAAAGACCAAGATCCTCATAGCTGTTTTCGAATATAGTCTCCGTAGGTGTCATACTAATATTACTCTGTCCACTCTCCAACTTCTTTGGCTCTGAAAACAAAGCTTCGCATGCAGCAATTTGGAAAAATATCTCCAAAGACTGCATATCAAATAGGGTCATTTTGGGACGCAAAAACAAAGCTAGTAAATGATATCCCCTGATGGTTTGCATATCCTTCACATTCTGAGGGTTTTGATGAAGCGCACAGGCAAGCAATGAAAGAGCCATATGTAGCATATCTCTAGATTCGGCAGCCTCAACAAGCGCGAGTACGACAGTCATTCCTCCCACGGGGCGGATAGTATCGCCAATCACACTTTGTCTGCAGATAAATACATTTCCCACCAGACGCCCAAAACGTGGTATTCCTAAACCATTTGAAAAAGCAGAATCAATCAAATTATGAAACTAGATCAGATGAAAATGTACAAAAGGAACCAGAGGATGTAAGACCACCATATACCTCCAATAGGAGAAGCAGCGGCGGACAATGGGTCAACCAGATTGAGGAGGGAAAAACTTCCAGACGTACGGATGAACTCCGAGCATGTTCCATCAAATGCAAAAATAAGTTTCTTGCCAGGTAACTGAAAGGAAAGATTTCCTAACCTCTCAAGATCCCAGACAATTCCACTACCATCTGCCTTAGAGTCTCCTTGTCTATTGCTACCATCAAACTTTTGCCCATTCGACGATGAAGTCATGTCACTGTCTAATGAATCCAGGATAGCCATGCTCCCCCCACCACAAGCCTGATTTGGAACAAAGCGTAAGAGATCCGCATCCTGGAAAAGACCTTTGTACCCTCTACCAAGAATGTACATGAAACCAATGCAGCCTGATGTGAGCACCTCCTCAAAAAGATAACATGAGCGTGTTTTCCATGTCAGATCACTAATTCTGGCACAAGTAGCTGGAGTTCCAACTGTCACTTGCAAAGATTTTCCAACAGGCGAAGGAGAGTACCCCAATTTACCCGTGTGCCTTAGTTTCCCATCAAGATACACATTTGCAACACTAGCCTGGAAGAGTCCAGCAAGAGCATTCGGTTTACTATGAACCACAGCAAGGTGATGCCACCTATCTTCTTCAATCTCCAATCCAGAAAATGACAAACAATTTGAATTGCTAGTGGCAAGGGTAAGAATACCATCCTCCTGAAAGTAAAGTTCTGCATAAAATGGACTTTCATTGCTTACAGCACCAACAGAAAACATCCGAAAAATGTTCTGTTCATGTTGCTGCGCACTCGAGATGCGCGTCTTTGATGAAGTGCCAACTTTGGAGGCTTCTGGTTCTTTTCCTTGGGTTGTTAAAAAATTACGAAACTGGAACCAACAAACAAATGAATAACCAGCAGCAGGAGGCCAAGATCTTTCTCCCAGGGATACCTGAACAGAAGCATGCCCAGTTTTGCTCATGTCCATCTCTACAAAAGGAGCCATGGATAGATGTTCCAAGGCTGTGTCTTCCATGAGAATTAGCTTTTCCATCATCCCAACTATTGCATGACCTGAATTCATAATCCTCATTTGCAAAACATATCTAAACAGCATTCGGAGCTCAGATGGGGACAATCTACACAGAGAAAACTATATTACTAAGAAAACAGAGAGAAAAACATATGTGGCAACCTTAGAAATGCATTCTGAATGTACTAAATAGGCAGGACATTCCTACCTGTATGCTCCAAGAATTTCCACAATCTTCAAAGCATAAGATAGAAATGGAGATGACCCCGGAAGAAAGGGGTAAATTATCTCCAACAGAAGTTCCACACAGCCTGTTCAATCACAATTCATGAAGGGATAGAAAGAGGTGAGAGAGAATAAGAGGAAAAAACCAACAGCGATAGGGATCTGAAAATTAATTGAAGAATACATCCCAGAGGCATGGTTCTTACCAACTGATGTGAGGTTTTCCTGATTGAAAGGACTGGCACGTGCAAGACTTTCCAAAAGGTTCAAAAATTCTAGCTGCATTTTTGGACTAAAGAGCAACAATGAACGGATCAGAACTCTGACAGCACCTGCATTGTAAATTCTCTCCTTGTCAGGATTGAACTGGCCCGATGGGGTTGTTACAATAAAAGTTTCCTTTTCACTTTCGGTTATAGCGGCAGAGGCTGTAGATTCTGATGTCAAAAATGGTGGAAGCACCACTTCAAGTGCAAGTTCTAACAACAGCTGTATAACCTGCCTTTCCAATTCAACACACAGCAATCCAGACTCCACCAAAAGCTCATAAAATGTCTGAGACGTTATAACAGCGTGCAGTTTCATCCTATTAACACCATTCTCACAGACGGCAGCTGTCATAAGGCGAAATAGATATTTAAACAATTTCATGTAAACCATCAAATCAGACTCATCCATGTGCTCTTTTTCCCCTTGAAAAGTATGAAGGGTCGTCAACAAAAGAGAGAAACCAGTGGCTTCGCCGAAGACTCTTTGGGCAGAACCATTAACACCAACGATACGCCATAGAGCACCCATTGTATCACATTTGGCATCATCATGAAGCTTGTATTGATGACCAGAAATACCAGTCACCATTCCACTCTTCAGCAAATCAACAACAGCTCCTAATTCTTCATGATGGACCTGGTTAGAGAGGCATTGAAAGAAAAGTAAGGATTTTTGCCAACTGTGCTAAATAAAAACAATAATGGCATCGATGTAATATAATACATCATACTTGCAGTATACTTTGTGTAATTATATCCAAGAAAAGAGGGAAACAAATCTGTGTAAGAATAGTAAAGTTAAGTATTCTTCTGAGGTTAATTTACCTGTTTAGTGTCTTCCGTAATTAGACATGATAAGACCCTCAAAACGCCAGTTCGATGGGCATCAGATATCAAGAAAGGAAGAATAATCGTCACACCATTGGCGGCACGAAAAGATGCCTGATTAGCCTCAGCTTTCTTCAACAAAGAGATCATACAATCCCAGCCAACAGTAATAGTGTTGTCAACTTCGAAGACAGGTAACTTTCCTGACCCAGATTCCATCAACTTTGGTGATGAAATAATGGCATCTTTAGTATCTAAGTGCTTTTTGAAGCTACCTGAGCTAGGCTTCCGATCCGAATGATTAGGGACTCCACTATACTGATCTGGACCCATAAGAAGCTTGTGCTGCTTCAAATCATCCTGTAAGACTTCCAAAACACCAACTTCACGTAGGACTTTCTTATATTGTTGATCAAAAGATATGAGCTTCACAAAGAAAGAAAGTATGGTGTGCTTCAACTGAGATGTGATTGGCTGTTGCAATAAGCAACAAAGTGACAGCAGTTCTTGCTCTGGAACACAATTCACAACTGTGACAGCGTATTCAAGAATTTTGAGAATTATATCTTGCAGCGAGGAAGGAAAACCAGCCATGTTGAGGACAAGTAATGGAACGGTCCTTAATTCCTGACACAATCTATAGTTTTCTACGTGGCTCGAGAATATCTTGAACATTCTGTTCAATACTTCTGCCTGGAGATCCTTATTCTCTGCCTTCAGGAAGATATCTTGCAGCATTTGAACAGCTTCCAGGTCTTTAACTTTACTACTTCCCTGTTCCCATGTTTCATCATATATACTATCAACAGATGGAGTTCGACTTCTGCTATGCCCAGTTGGCTTCGTTTGGGATGATCGTGAGGCCCTACCTACAGATGGCTCAGCTGGACCAGTCTGAGCCAGGGTGACAAGGACATCAAGCAATCTCGACAATGCTGGAGAAAAGTTTTGTGACGAAAAATCAGCATTTTCCCTACTGTTCATATTTTCTCCATCAGGAAACACTTCAGAGCCATCTGAACCACTATCTTGATTAATAGATGAACGACTGGACACAAATTTCTGATTTTTTGGCAAGGAAGATAGAATTAAGGCAAACTGAACAAGAAAATGGTAACCATGTGCATTTCGTATGTCCTCCCTGAGCCGGACACCACCAGCCTCTACAAAGTCAAATTTGAAAACGGTTAGTAGCCATAATCAGAACACATTACATGTCCATATATATATATATGTGACTACTGAATGTCTACCCTCACATTGCATTTTTCATACGGAAATAACATATTTAGAGCTCTGATATTGGTGTAGACCATATTTACCAGGTCTGTACGATAGTTCCACGCATTCAAGTAGCAAGTCCACAATGCCCATTGTGTAGGCTGAGTCACCACAATCCGAATCAAAATCTTTGACAGCCATCAAAAGAACCTTTATCTGCAAGCGAATTCAGAAATTTATTTCGTTTTTAGATTTGGTAGACTACTATAAGCAATTCACATAAGAGAATGAAAGCCGTTTTCAATGCCTTATTGGACTTATCACATTGTAATACTAGGCTTCAGAAGAAACTAAAATATATGGATAGAGCATTTAATTATCATTTGCTCTTATCCTGATATCAACGTAAATCTCCTGAAAATCAAGTCCTTCACCACAGAAATCTCACATAGTTTCAACAACAGTAAGGAATAGTTAACCTATACCCAAGGTGAAAGCTTGTAAGTATGCACAAGAATCGATATACTACACTCAGGCAGTCTGCATAATTCATTGCCATACCAGATGGTGCTTGCGTATATATCTTGCTGTGCTCCCATTGTCATTGACTAGAAGAAGTCCAAGGATCTGGAAGAGAAACGAAAGGGTGTCAAATGAAACTATAAGCATCAGGTTATTCAATCAGGTTTCAACCGTCAAGCTAGAAAGCATTCACGGAATTTTTTTTCATTTCATAGCACAATGCTCTAAAATAGATGCACAAAAAATACCTGCATTGCATGTCTGTGAAGCTGTATGCTATGGAGTGGAACTAGACCTTCTTTATATTGAGAGAAAACCGTAATGGAGCCATTGGCAACCATATTGAAAAGCAACTCAAGAGAGTCATCTTCAATCAAACTCTGAGCAGCCGAAGGATTGCTTGCTAATGCTTTCATGATATGGACAACACTGCCCTCCACCTACAAGGGTGAGTGGGCAAAAAGTATTAATTTTAACTGATAAAGCATAGGTGTAGTATAAACTTTGGTTTTCAACATCCAGCTCAAAACAAAGTATTTATTTTTGTCTTATAAAAATTTGGAATAAAACTATTGAAACAGAACCTCAAGTCGTCTAGTCTGAAGAACTCTGTACCCAGCATCTTTTTCCGCTGATACATCTTCCAAATCAGCAGTTATTTTACATTTTCTCAGTTCATCATATGCTAGAAGTGCATTGAGTACGTGTATTAGACAACAGAATATCCCAGAATCCAGTACAGATTGTTTGTCGATAGGCTGAAAAGAACACATACAAGGCGTTAAGGAGGCAACACATTATATAAGGCATAAAACCATCAAAGATCCAGCATCCTGGATGGTGTGAAATTGAGCTTTATAGGCTTTTATGGAGTTGGTAAACTGGAAAAGGTCAAAAAGGTACCCCAGATACAAGTACTTCAACAGCAGTTAAGAGGTTCGCACCAGGACTAAATCCCTCCTGTAGGAAGAAATCATGGATTAGAAATAGAGAATATTCAGAAAGAAAAGGCAAACCTTGGTGACATGTCAAGATGCACAATATTCAGAAAGAAAAGGCAAACCTTGGTGACATCTGAAAAAAACCTCAATACTTTCTCTACATCCAATGACCTTGTCTTGCTGCCGATCTTCAACTTTTCAATATCTGTCACAAATGCTCTCCCAATAACAAAAGAGAATATATGTGTTTCTACTAACCTGCAATTAAAATAAATTCCTCAATATGGGTGATATAACCATATCTGACCTACGAGCATAGAATATGAGGTACAGAAGAGGACCAGCTAGACAGGGGAAGAACATACAGGTTGAGAAACGTATTTCCCACCATAAAAATTCAAATCATGTGAAGACTCGGAGATACTTTAATTTGGTGCAAATGCTATATACAACCAGAACGGGAAAAGGAGTTAGGAACAGCTTACATAGTAACTAACTGATCTACATTAGCATGACGCTTCACTAATCTACAAAATGTATCCACGGTCAGATTTAAGGCGGCTTCCTTCTCCTGCATGACAATATGAACGATTAGCACTCATGATTTGCTAGTCTTTATAGGCAAATCCGGTATAGAAAATGCAAGAAGAAATATTGTTCCCAAGTTTAAAGGTAAGACATTCCGGAAAAAATGACTAACGAATATAAAAGAGTATGGATTATCAAAGTAAGAACCTTTTCGGAGCTTGATGAACGGAACTCTTCCCATAATCTCTTGAAGTCCAGTTCCAACTCATGGTTATCTCTGCTTTCGAGAAGTAAAAAGAGGATCAACAACTGTCTTACACCAATCAGTCGACAAAATTACATAATCCAATTCAAATGTATAGCATCTGAAAGCTTGTACGACTGTATTTGTGGCCCTTCATAAAAACCGATTTACTATTTCAATTAAACATGTCAAGAAAAGATCTTACATGTAAGTAGTAGCAGCAGCAGCCTTTGACTCTAATTTATCAATCTTATCACAAAAACTAGCACCAAAAATGGTGCAATAAAGCAATCTAAAAGAGACTAGTTAGTTGAAGCAATCTAAAAGAGAAACAATCTAAACTAAAACAAACATAAAAGCAAAATCAGCAAACTAAAACAGGCAACAATGCACAACATCGGAAACGACAACCAGATCAAGCGGAACCAGAAGACTAGTTATAAGAAACGAAGGAAGAAAACCTTGAAGGAGATGAGTTGAAGTCATGGAGAGGAGACGGGGCGTAAGTAAAAGATGGAGACGAGGAGGAAGACGGCGGAGCAGTAAGGTCAACGGCAAACGCGTCGGCGGTAGCGGAGTCAGAGGATTGAGCTAAACCGACCTTCTCCTTGATGTCCTTAAGCAATGTTGCCCATTTCATCGTTCTCCTTTTCGAAGCCAGAAACTTTCATCCGACGACGACCTCACCAGACCAGACCAGACCAGACCCTGACTCGGCAGCAGATCCGAGTCGTCGATCAGAAAGAAAACCAACCCTAATGCGATCAACCCAAAACTCTCATCGTTCACCAGAAGAAAACAAAAAGCACATATATCCTTAAAATGACCCGAAAGGAATTTGAATTAAAGAAAGAAGAAGAAGAACCCCCAAAAAAAAAAAAAAAAAACTCTTTTTTAGATCAAATTGAGCTAGTACAATGCTGTCAAATTAGGGTTTCGTAGCAAGAAGAAAGATCTAAAGATCCAAAAACTCGAATCGTGATGTTTGAACCCCTACACTTCAAAAATCCCTTTTCTTTCCACGAGAATGAGCAAACCGATTTTGACAAAATAGGAAGAAAAAAGAGTTTAGCGGATTTTTTGTTTTTTGATTAATTAATGGATAAAAACTAGATTTTCGCAGATTAATCAACGAGAGAGCAAAACCAAGTTTCTCTTTTTTTTTATTTTTTTCTTCCTTGTTTCTGCTCTTCTTCTTTTTTTTGGGTGTTGACGGCGTCTCTCTCCGCGCCTTGTTTCTCGCTCAAGTCGTCTCACTTTCTCTCTCTACACACGATGTCGTTTGTTCCTCTCTCATTGCTATTTCCCGTTTTGTTACTTTATTAGCCCTCGTATTTTTGTTTTATATTATTGTATACCCACTATAAATATTTCATTCCTATTTTGACCCCAATCGTCTTGCAACTACAATTATTCTAGACTCCCAAACCGATCGCGCAGACAATAAGCCAAGGGCATTGACAATTCGAAACTTGAATTACAATACCTTTGACATTTCAGTCGTGAATGTAACAAAGGTTGACTCCTTCTTGCTCGAGAATTATAACGTTATTCTTTTATTATTTATATACATTTGTATGGGTAAACAAATGGTTAAATAATGATGTTTAGAGATACACAAATGAGATCTTTGTGATTTGTGTTTGTCCAAGCAAAGCAAGCTCATGTTTGCAGACGGTTCTCGGTTTTACATAAAAAAACAAATTTTAAAAAATCTTAGGTTAGTGATAAAGTATAGGTGCTTAGCACTATATGTTCATGAGTTCGGTTTTTATAAAACAATTTTTTTTTTTTAATAAACCAACTCAAACCCAAAATTATTAAACATAAACCAATATAAACCAAGACAATACAATTAAATAATTAATACAACAAAAAACTATCCTAATTAAAACTTAAATTCCTAAATCCTAATAAATGCAACTTCTTCTTCTCCGATTTTTTTTCACGGTTTCACGACGACACCATCGATTTATTCTTCTCTGTTTATTGCCAATTTTTTTTTGTTTTTTTCCTCCTGATATGTCGATTCTCAATTTCTTACTTCTTATTTTTCTCCATAAATTTCGTTTTTTATATGATCGAGTGATTTGTTTTGTTTGATTGAAGTTATGGGTTTATACAATCAATTAAACTCTGGGATTTTATCTTATTATATTAAAATAATGGAATTCAATTGTTATTTAGAGTCTGAGTTATTGCCATGATAATCCAAATTGCTTTGTCTGATCAATCTATTGTTGTTCACTTGCTCTTCTACTATATTAAGAGAACTTTGTTTTGAAAGTAAAATAAAATAAAAAACAAATTGTTTTGTGGGGTATCAATTTATGAATCCATCGTTGCTCTCCAAATTGCATTGTGTGGTATCTAACTATTGTGTGATTCATCTACTAATCATGTATTTCCTACTTGTTTATTCATTGTGACTAATCTATTCAACAAATATTTTAATTGCACAGAATCATGTCTTTGAAACGAATAAAACGATTCATTTTTCTCTCTAGCTTGCAGTCCCTTAAAATTCAGGACCGGTAATACTCAAAAGAAAAAGTTCACCTCCTTAGCTTGTTAATAGTGGTTTTTTAACTTTATGGCAAAAAAACACCAAATTTTGTTTTTAAAATAATGTATACGTTTATTTAAATTTGAAAACACATGATCATAGTTTAATTTATTTATTTGATCGAAGAAAAAAATATAAAAATTTGTTTTTACGAGTCGTATATCATACAAAACTGTTTCACCTCAAATTGAAATGGTGGGCAATTGAATGGACGGGAAAAGGGATATGGACGCAAGTTTTGGAAACAGCGAGACCTAAATTATAAATATGAAGAAAAAACAGGGGCCAGCGAGAACACGCCAAAATCTTTTCTAGGTTCACATCTACTACAATCGGAGGAAGTCGGAAGTAGGGCCAATTGACAATTTAAAATTTAAAAGTATTCCTATTTCTTCTAAAAATCATTTATGAAATCGATTTCGGAAAGAAATTTTTAAAAATGCATAAACACTTTTTTTCAGTCATTACAAGAAACCGATTAAAATAACACTATTTTTGTTTGGTCATGGAGAACAATGTTTTGAATAGACAACTATCCAATTTGGAAATTTTCAAAACTAAAGACAAAAGTTGAGTTTAATTGGCTCTATATAGTGTGTACTTTCAGCTATTATATTAGTTTATATATAAATGAAACGTAGGATCATTTTTTTTTCATAAAAATATAGCTTATGACATTTTGAGCAAATTGTGGGGTTAGGTGTTTTAAAACAAAACGTAGATGTCACCTATATTAAACAAGCAAACAAAATTAGAAATGGTGGTAAATCGTCATCAAACAAATATAGAAATTTTGGTGAAACAAGAAAGTTATATTTGCAGAAGTAAAAGATAAAACTTGGTCAAAAAAAGTTTTTCGAGTTCTTGATATTAACTATTTTAATAATATGATGTGTGTATTTCATTTGTCTGCTTCCTGCAATATACTCCGACGACATAAAAGAATAACAATAACCGACAAAAAAGCAGACAAAGTTATGGTCGGAAAAATAATCATTTAATTACCATTCACGGAATTCAATACTACAAATATTTAACAATGGACCTTCTAATGTTAAAAAAAGGATCTTCTAATATTAAAGCCCAGTTTATTTCCTTTATTTGTTTGAGTCCAGTTAAAGTAATTCTCACAATTCAGGCCCATATAAGAAGGCCTATATGTTATGAAACAAATCAAGGTCAAAACGCCGGGAACACAAGTTAGATGAACTAGAGACCTTTGGAGCCATCTAGAGAGTTTTAGAGCCGTCGTCCTTGTTTATCGTTAACAAACTTAACGTTTCATTTTCATACGCCACGTGTCAATACCTGGTGCCTTCAAGAACATTCTTCTTCCCGCAACTGCTTTTATAACTTGAAAAACCCTAAACTCCTCTCAGCCCCAACAAAAATCCCAAAATTTTCTGGAGATTATCGTAACAAACAAAGCAATTTCTCTCCGGCGAAATCAAATCTCGAAACAGGATTGCATTACAGTTAACAGAAATGCATAAGTGGAATCTTCCGTACCGCAAAGATGACGTGGAGAGCGGCGGCGGCGGCGAGAGATCTCTGTATCCGACGATGCTTGAGAGCCCCGAACTCCGGTGGGGTTTCATCCGAAAGGTATATTCCATAATCGCTTTTCAGCTTTTAGCAACCATCGCCGTCGCCGCCACGGTGGTCACCGTCCGTCCGATCGCCGTGTTTTTCGCCACCACCAGTGCCGGTCTTGCTCTCTGGATTGTTCTAATCATCACGCCCTTGATAGGTAAACAGATAACCAAACTTGTTAATTCGATTTCGGTTCTCTTTCGTCTAAAATTGGGTCTTTTTGTTGTTGCCAGTTATGTGTCCTCTCTACTATTACCATCAGAAACATCCGGTGAATTACTTGCTTCTTGGGATTTTCACCGTGGCTCTGGCTTTCTCCGTCGGATTAACGTGTGCATTCACCAGCGGTAAATAACTTCATTCAACCACATTTTTACTTGTGACACACTCTTACTCTTTGTTCGTTTCTTGCCTTTCAATGCTTGAACAGTACGCTAAGCATTTAAGTTAAACTTTGAGGTCTCCAACACATTTGAGCTGGTTTTGGCTTTCCAAGTACTCAATAACTCGTTCATATCGAAAGGAATACTAAGGTTTTGAAGAATAATAAAGACCACAATTGGTCATAGTTTTGGGCTATATACTTGAATAATCTTCCATGCTTGCATTAGTGGGATTTGTGTTATATAACGCATACCAATTTCTGATTTAATATGATGGGATCTCATGATCTGATCATTCTTGGGACCAGGACCACATTATAATTACAGATTATTCATGAGAGTTTGTTGTTGAAACAGGGAAAGTGATTCTTGAATCAGCGATTTTAACAACCGTAGTGGTGCTTTCCTTAACTTTCTACACCTTCTGGGCAGCAAAGAAAGGATATGACTTCAATTTCCTCGGTCCCTTCTTGTTTGGTGCTATCATCGTTCTCATGGTCTTTGCCCTTATTCAGGTAATCAAGCGTCCTTCATCTTACAATTGCTTCTTGTGGTTAACGTTAATATGAGCTTGATCTTTGGCTGCACGTGTTGGTCAGATTTTTTTCCCTTTGGGTCGGATCTCAGTGATGATCTATGGTTGCTTGGCATCGATAATATTCTGTGGCTACATAGTTTATGATACCGACAATCTCATCAAACGTTACAGTTACGATGAGTATATTTGGGCAGCAGTTTCGCTCTACTTGGACATCATCAACCTCTTTTTGTCTCTACTTACCATTTTCAGAGCTGCCGAGGGTTAAATGATTAATGTTTTTAACTCTATTTTTTTTTAAGCCTCAGATCAGTGTTATGATCATGTCCTTTAAATATGTAAATCTTTAATATGTATTAACGAGGCCTTTGAATATTATCGTGTAATGTGATTTGAAACGTTAGTGCTTTTGATTTGGATTTAATATATATACTCACACACACACACATGTTAATGTGTCGAGTGAATGAAAAAAATGCCAACTGGATTGTGTTATTTACACACACACACACTGGTGCTGCGTCTGAGTTTGAAACGCTGAAAACGCAGAACTTTTGACTCTTCCATCTATGTTCGAAACTACAAAATGACCTCTGAGCCAATTGCGATATACAAGTTTCTTTTAAACTCGAATCCAAACGCAAAAACAGATATTACCAAAAGTGTTTCTTATTCATATTAAACTTGAAATCACTTCCATTCACATGAATATTATTATTACGCTTACTTGCAACAAGTACTAGTTTCAAAACGATCAAGGAGATGGAGGCGGTTGCACACACCCACAAAACGCGAACCGCTTTTTCATCCTCTTCCGTCGCTCACCTCTCACTCCGCCATAGATATAATCCCTAAGAAGAATCCTCGTTTTGCTATCTGATATCTTCGCCTTCGCTCTATCCTCTCTTTCTCCTTCCAATTTCAATAACAGAAACTGTAATCTCTGTATCTCCAACTGTAACCTCCCAATCTTCTCTGATCCTCTTCTCGCTTGTTCTGATATTCTCCTCCTTCTGCTACTCTCATTCTCATCAAGATCCATAGATGATTTGCTTCCATCTGATCTCTCAAATCCGCTTTGGACTTTTGTCACCAGTTTTCTGTTGATGCTTAAAAGCTTCTCTAATGCTTCCTCTGCTTCATTGATCTGTCCCTTAATCGTTTCGTACTCGTCTTCTTTTCCTTTCTCAACTTTTTCCTCCGTCTCCACTTTGCTTTTCAAATCTTGTACGGCGATATGAAGATTTGCGAGCTTCTGTAAATCCGAATCAAGTCTCTCCAGAACTTTTCTCTTGTTTATTTCTTTGTTTGGATCCGTGAATCTATCCGAGATCTCTAATTTGTCCACAACCAGCGACTCTTCAGACAAGGATTTACCTTTATGAGGATTCTGTGGCTTTACCTCAAAACTGTGATCATCTTCTATCTTCAGAATGTCTCTCTTACTAATCCCATATGATGAGCAATCAGAAACCTGATCAAGTACGATATCTTTCGTGATCATTTCGCTTTCCTCTGAATAGATTTCGTGGTTCTGTTTCCGCAGACTTCCACTTCTCCTTCTGCTTCTTCGGGGAGCTGTTTTCACTTCTTCCATTGCAAGGTTTTGGGTTACTGCCTCCTCGATAGCTTTGATTCTCAAACGCATTTCTTGCAACTCTAAGAACCCATCGTTGTTATCCACCATTGAAGCAGTGTCCTGGTAAGAGATAACCCACAAAAGATTGGTTACTCTCCGACAAGAAAAATTCGAAATTAACAAAGAAAAAGATGCAACATCAGTTCAGAGGAAAAAAATGACTTAGCCCAAGGGTAAAGCTATCTAAAACTTCATTATGATCGACTAAAAGTATTATATTGTTAGAAGCAGAGTTTTCTAAGATGATATACCTTGGCTGGTTCATTCTCGAATTCGTGAGGCATGGCAATATGTTTTTCCAGAGATTTTATGCTTTCCTTCAACAATACAATAGCTTGGGCGTATTTGCTCATAAGATCGTTTTGTCCTTCCTTGGCATCCTCTAAGTTGTTCACTCTTCCTTTAAGCTGGTCAATCTCCAAGTCTTTTAATGTGCTTCTATTTTCAAGACTTTTGCAGGCTTCAGCCAGTTCATGGGTCAATGCTTCAAGCAATGTTTCACGAACAGCCGAAATCTGCAAATCTCCAAACAATGTTGCAGCTTGAGACTCCCATAGTTCAATCTCATTCCTTTCTGTTAAAAGCTCGTGGTTCAGCTTTTCCTTCTCCACTTTGATTCCTTCAAGTTCCAAGAGTAGGTTCATCAAGTTAGCTTCCAATTTCAGATTAGCTTCGTTTGCATGACCCGTCTTCTTAATCTGCTCATCGTAATCTCCGCGGAGTTTCAAAACCTGCTTATCTTTATCTTCTTCTATCGATTTAGTTTCCTTGTATCTACATTCTAAATCCTCCACTGCCTTGGAAAATTCAGATTTTTCATTTTGCACGATGGAGATCATCAGCATAGCTTCTAGAAGTTCTTTCTCCTTCTGACCCAACTGATCCTTCACATTAGCAATTTCATGTTCCAACTGATCATTGGCTGATCTGGCAGAGTGCAGTTCGACATCCGTCTCCTTTAGAAAACACTCAAGCTGCAAGTTCTCAATTTCTGTAGATTTTAACTTATCACCAGCCTCCCTTACCTCTTCCTCGAGCTTACACTTAACAAAACTGAGTCTGTCCAGATCCTCGTTTAGTTTCACCGCTCCTGAAAGTTTTTCCAAGACGACATCCTCCAAAAGAAGAATGAGATTGCTTTGGTATACAGTCTCGGAAAGAAGCAAAGAGATATCCTCTTCTAGTGTACGTTTCTCCTCCTCCAACCGCAATGTCGACTTTGTCAAGTATTTTTTCTCGTCTAAAGTTTTGTAATTCTCTCCCTGCAAAATGGTGTAGTCATTTCGAAATTGCAAGACTTGCCCGTGCAAATCCTCAATTTCCACCTTCAATACTTCTTCTCTGTTGACTCCTTGATTAACTTTTGTGGTCAATTCTCCATTCACATAGATAAGTCTCTGGGTCTCTTCTCGCAAAAATGAGAGCTGGTAACGCTGAGATTCAAGTTCTTCCTCAAGGATTTTCTTCTCTGTTGCAATACCAATAGCTTCTGATTTAAGTTGCCGGAGAAATTCAACAAGGACGAGGTTCTCAATGGCAGACAGCCTGTGCAAATCCTCAATTTTCACCATCAAGACTTCTTCTCTGTCGACTCCTTGATTAACTTTTGTGGTCAATTCTCCATTCATGTAGATAAGTTTCTGGGTCTCATCCCGCGAAAACGAGAGCTGGTTACGCTGACATTCAAGTTCTTCCTCAAGGATTTTCTTCTCTGTTGCAATTCCAACAGCTTCTGATTTAAGTTGCCGGAGAAATTCAACAAGGACGAGGTTCTCAATGGCAGACTGTCTGTGCAAATCCTCAATTTTCACCATCAAGACTTCTTCTCTGTCGACTCCTTGATTAACTTTTGTGGTCAATTCTCCATTCATGTAGATAAGTTTCTGGGTCTCATCCCGCGAAAACGAGAGCTGGTTACGCTGAGATTCAAGTTCTTCCTCAAGGGTTTTCTTCTCTGTTTTAAGTTGCCGGAGAAATTCAACAAGGACGAGGTTCTCAATGGCAGACTGCTGGTTTTCAGCCCGAATCTTCAAAAGCATAGTTTGCATCTCATCAAGTCTACTCAATATGCCATGCATATTTTTCTGATCTTGCGAGTTCTCATCACCGGAATCTATACCTGGAACTATTTCAAGCTTCATCAATACCTGGTAGATCCCCGTTCTCAGTATTTTAATGCAGTTAATCGAGGACTCAATCTGCACTTGTTTCCCAATATTTTCCTGTTCTAGTTCAGAGATTAGATTCTCTAACAGTTGAGAAGCCTCTTTAATATTCTGATTCTCAGCAACCAGAGAGGAACTCTTCTCAAGCCAGTCTTGCAAACATTTCTGCAGAACAATAATCTCAACGTGAGCATCATGAACTCGATCCAGTTCCACTTGATATTCACCCTCCTGGCGTTGATTTACATCTTGAAGATGATAGATCTTTGATTCCATGCCATTCATCCGACTCTCAGACAATTGCACAAAACTAGCGTACTCACAATCCTTGGCATCTAAAGACACTCCCAACTCTTCAATTTTCTGAAGGGAAGATTCCCTCTCGGTCGCTAATTCCAAAACTTTCACTTTTAACTCTGCCTGTTCATTCTCCAGATCTACAATGGTTTTTCTCATTATATCCATATGAGAGAGTAAGCTTTCTCTTTCATTAACTAAACTGGACTTGTCATCATTTAGCAGGTAGCATGAGTCTTCTAGGCTTTTCAATTTTGACTTGAGTTCTTCAAGTTCTGCATTGGCATCAAAAAGAGAATTCTCCAGTAACCTGTTTTCCTCAGAGAGTTTCTTGCTGTTTTCTGTAGCACTCTGCAAACGGGAAATCAACACGTCCTTCTCAGAATGAAGACCTGATTTCTCTTCTGCGAGTGACATACAAGCTTCCTCCAATGTCTTCAGCTTTCCTCTGATTGTTTCCAGCTCAGAATTCAAATTTGATATGGAGTTCTCCAGAAGAAGGTTTTTCTGAACAAGCTTTTCCATCATTTCTAACTTCTCCAGCAGGGCCATCTTTTCGATACTTTCTCTTTCCTTTATTTCCTTTAGCTTTGAGTTCTCCTCTTGCAACTCCTTGACAGAAGACCCAAAGCCATCTGGATGTAAACCAACCAACTCCACCTGTTCTACCATGGAGTGGTGTTTCTTTCCTATCTGACCTAATTCCTCTTTAAGACAGTATATTTCTTGCTGCAAAGCATTTCTCTGGTCCACTCTCAGTTCAACTTCTGCTTCAAGTTTCTGTATTGTCTCCCGTAATCTTGAGATCTCCTCCTGCAAACTTTTAATGGATGCAGCGGAAGAGAGATTGAGCTCGCTGAGGCTTTTGTTCTCGTCTTTGGCTTCCTGAACTTCCTCCTGTAAATCATTGCTACGGGTCTCCATATCTTTCAGGATCTGAGACCTGTTTTGCAATTCCAAGGCCAAAGTGCTTAGCTCTTCCTGAGACTGAGAGTGCAATTGCTGAAGGGTTTGAAAGGCAGTCTCAGCCTCCATGAAACGCAAGTGTTCTTCTTGTACACTAGTCCACAAGCTTCCCATCTCTTTCTGTTTCTCCGTGAGCTCATGACTTTGATTCCCCAGTTTCTCCAATAGACCATCCAGCTCAGTGTGCAGATTTTGATTTGATCTCTCAAGCACGACACATTTTTCCTCTGCAAATTTTAACTTAGCAACCCCATCCTCTATTTCACGGCTAAGCCTTTGGGTTTCTTCTTGAGCATGAAATAGCTTGAGCTTTAGATCTGCAATTGTATCTAGACACTGTTGGTATTGGAGTACATAAGCTTCATTTTCTTCAATTAATTTGGAGACCTTTTGCTTCAAGATTTCAACTTCACCCTCAGAATCTTCTGCCCGCTGATTGATTAACCTCGCATCTTCCTCAGCCTTGCGCAACCTCTCTTCCAGGCTGGATATGGTTTCCAAGCATTGCCGATATTGAACAAGAGCAGCTTCCTTGTCAGTTTCGGATATGACAAGGCTTTGCTTCAAGGCTAAAGTTTCAGCTTTGGCTTGGCTGGCTCGCTCATTTACTTCTCCAGCCTCCTCCTGGGCTATAGAAATGCGATCCTCCAAACTAGCTATGTTTTGTAGACATTGCTGATATTGAAGAAGACTGGATCCCTTTTCAACCTCTAGTTTGCTGAGCGTTTCTCTGAGTGTTTCGACCTCAGCTTCGGCTCTTGTGGCTCGTTCATTAAACACCCTGGAGTCCTCTTGTGCACGAGATACCTCAGACTCCAGATTAGACAGTCTCTCCAAATTCTGATCAAACTGAGCTAAGTTAGCTTCCTTTTCAGCCTGCACTTTTGAAAGAGAATCTTTCAAAGCCACAATTTCAGCCTCAGCTCTGCTAGCGCGTTCAGATTCTGAGAGAACCTTAGCATTTCTTCCATTTCCATCAACATCATTGAAATTCAGTCCTTTTCTAGCCTTTCCAGTTTTCAAACCCTTCCCGTTACTCGCAGACTGAGGATCTTCCATGAAGGCTATATTTCGCTTTACGGTACTCATATGAGAGAAAGAGATCCCCAGAGCATCTTTTTGTAACTCATTGGGGTAAACCGGAGCTCGGATAGGAGGATAATTCTCAGGCGTTTGAGGATCAAACTCATTGGTGGAAGAACCAACAAGCGACTCCTCACCAAACATCATGGGGTCTTGGTTTGGGAACGCTTCTGCCATAGTCTGCTGAGCATGACGAATAACACCGGTTGCATGATCATATCTTTCAGCTAAAGCACGATACGCTCGATAAAATTCTTCAACCAATTTCATAAGCTCAGGCCGCTTTTTGTAATACATTTCTGCTCGCCTAGCAAAGGAATCTGCATCTTCTTCAATAACCTTGATCATTTGCTTGACTGTACTATCCATATCTGTCAGCAGAAATAAAAACATGTTAGTAAATCGCAGACAAAATTCCCGGGCATGACACAAAACTGAACTAATGAGTCAAAGAAAATTGTGGACTCTGCATCATGATGAAAATGATAAAGCCTCAACATCTCACTGAAGAAAAACAACAAAATCACTTTTAGAACATTTGAATTGAGATGAACCAGTAGCTTCTCTAAGTCACATACCTGTAAGATTCTCTTGAAGCCATTTAGAGTTCTTGGGGCTTATGTGACTATCCCACCACCAAGAATAGCGTTTCGTGTTACCATTGGCAACAGCAGCCATTTTAACCAGCACCACCAAAAACTATGAAGATATATTAAATCGCTCCGGAAGAAGAATGTGCAAATTCAAAGGCGCTCACAATGGCAAAGAGTAAACCAAATCCTCCGTTAAAATTCCTAAACTTAACAAGAGAAAAAACAAAAGGCAAGAGTTAAGCTTCCATAAGAATGAACAATCACATAGAAAACAAAAAAAAGTCAATGAAGTCCAAAGTCGAGACAAGATTATTTCAATCGGCAGTAACCTGGTCAGAAACATATCAAGCAATTCGTACGGATGGAAAATCGGATCAGCATAAAGACGATTCTTATGCTCTAAAAAACGAGAGAAGGTCTCAGGAAATTAGACGATCACACCCAAAATCCGAAACCATGTGATTATAGTAGTAGAGTACTTAGCCGAAACCGAAATTGCCTAGAAAAGTTGATCGAGCAAGCGAATCTAACAGCAGTGAAATCAGCAAAAATAGCGAGGATTACCGGAAGGAACACTTCTTCTAAAAGTTCTTCATATCAGCTTCCGCTTTCACTTCTCCTTCTTCTTCGCATATCTCAACTCATCTTCTTCTTCGCATATCTCAACTCATCTTCTTCTTCCTCTAGATCTCTCTCTCTACAGGCGTTTCCTACTTTTTACGTTGTGAAGAAGGTTTAGGTAAGGTGGATTTACACAGAAGCTAAAAAATGACGATATCACCCTCCTGTACTGTTTCCAAAATAGTTTATTTTTTTATTCCAAGTTGCGTGACTTTGCGTCCTCGGGATCGCCTTCGCTGCCAAGAGATCTGCAATTAACTTATGGGACTTTTATGTCAATCAAATATTTATTTCATCCATCTACAAATTATAATAAAATCTGGTGTGAGCAAAAATGATAGATTCGATCTGATACTTTCCATTTCCCCATGAAGAAAAATCTTTGATTCTTTTCTATATTTTAAGTTTCTTTAATTATGCATTTTTGCTAGTAAGATTATAGATCTAGATTATATCAATAAGTACTTTGAATAGTTGTTACTTGTTAGGCCATGTGCACCCATTAAACTCACAAATTTTCATAACCATTTTTTTATTATTATTTTTTATATTTTTTTATTGGTTGAGATTTATTATGATATTTGTAGTAAATTTGTTTCCAGCAGTGATACCGGTATCGGTATCTTTGTTTTCTCTCTTCCCCCTATCTGATAATTACACGGAGCCAATAACATCCTGCCACATATACAATGATACCGTATCATTTAACTCAACAGAGTGATACTTTCAGACAAAGTTTTATTTCCAAATCCATTTTAAAATTATTTTTTGGCCTATGAAACCCAGCAAAAATCATTGATGGACATGCTTTTAGAACCAGTATCATACGATATATCACGTAACTTTGATACAACATAAAAACAAAAAAAACTAGTGTAATGAGGTAGAATCGTAGAAAGTCACCCTTTGATTGGAATGAACAAAAAACCTTATTGCATAATTTTCATACGAAAGTTGGTATATTTTGTAAAATTAGATTCAAAATTTTTATTAATACTCCCTCCGTTCTGAATTAACTGATGATTTCTAGGTTTAGAAAGCTTTTGGATGTTTCAATTTTTTTTTTTTAAAGTTAGTTTCGCAAATACGGGTTTTTACTTTGCTATGGAGTGTAAATACTCTTACGGAAACGGAAACAAGCATAATGTGTAATTCTATATTTAAACTTTTATTTGTTACTCCCTCTGTTCTGAATTAAGTGGTGTTTTAGTAGTATGCACACAAATTAAGAAAACAATTAATTTTTGTTTTTTTCTATACTAAAACATCATTTATTATTCATCTGAACCAATGAACAAATAGTTTATAAAATGTAATTGATTAAAAATAATAAAAAATCATTTAATTTTCCATTAGTAAGTAAGAACATCAGTTAATTGTGAAAAAAAAAACTCTCTAATAAATTTGCAAAACTAACTAAACACTATACATTATACTATACCACTTTTTAATACTGAAAAGCACATACTAACCTATGAATACGTGGGACCCTATTTGTAAGAAAACTATTATCTCTCTCACTCATATGTCTCTCTCTCATTCGAATACCCACCTCTTTCCTCTTTTCTTTTCATAGTTTTGTTGTAATTTGTTACAAGAATCTATCGCCGGTCATTAAATCCAACAACTAGCGAACAGTAATATACATTATATTTCTAGCCATCTAACGATTTAGCCCATGAGTTACAGAAATTAAAAAGTCCCAAATCCACTCACACACCGCATCTTCACGGATCTAGATAAAAATTATATTAAGCCAATGAAAAAAATAGGCGAAGAAAGAGAGAAGAGAAGAGTTGAAAGAGAAGAGATAGAATAAACTAATAAAAACATGTAGCTGAAATTGAACTTTTCTAAATTTGTCTAAGATATTATTGCCCTTACATTCTACTAAACCACCTTAAATAATCATTATTTCCTCTTTTAGTTTAAAAGGGTGATGACATGGCCAAGATATGGAAGGTTATTTCTTTCATTTCCGATAACTCGTAGTTTCAGTAAACTTTTAGTTGCTTTACTAATTTCGGGTTCAAAGTTGGTTTTCTATCCAATTGACTATTTCCAAGATAATCACCCGTCTCTTAGGCCTTGAATGTTTAGTGCGTTTTTTCCAAACGCCGTGTGTTTTACAAAACATGTCACCATTCACCGTTCAAACGCATGTGTGGTTAGGTGCGGTTGCGGTTATGAAAAACAGCTGGGTGCGTTTCAGAAACAGAAAGAAAACATGAAACGCACGTGCTGTTGCAAAAGAATCAAAATAGGTGCGGTTAGGTGCGGTTAGGTGTGTTTTTTTTTTTTTTCTGTCAACGATTAGGTGTGTTTTACAGTTGACTTATGTATATATGTATCATATAATATTTCATTTTATATAGTTATTTTAATTAAAAAATAAATAAAAATATTTGGATTATAGCTTTGAGAATTATTATTGTATTTGTCTAACTGATGTTATTAGCTTTAAGACACACGCTAATAGTTTTTAGTTTTATAATTTTACATATATATATATGTTTTAAAGCTCAGAAAATTTTGAAATAAATCATATATGTTAACTTTATCAAATAACAAAATTTTATTTGAAAAAAATAAAAAAATGTCATTAACAACGTGAAGTTGGACTAGTGTTTGAACCCATATAAGTAAAAAATGTAGACACCTAAAAGAACATGGGAAAATCAACGTATTCGATAATATTATATGATTTTACTTGGTTTTTGTGGATGTATTTTTTTTTTGAGCAATAAATATATTATTGTAAAATGTCAAACAAATTTATTAAATTTTAATAATTATTTATTTATGATTCGTAATTAATTTATGAAAAAGACTTAATCATTAACAAATTAATAATTTTAATTTATAATTATATTAATATCATTAATCTATTTTATTTATAAATTATTTTTTAAAACTATATATCTCGCACTACTTTTTATATTTTCACTATTCACACATTTGAACCGCA
Source organism: Eutrema yunnanense (assembly GCA_002933935.1). NCBI lineage: Eukaryota > Viridiplantae > Streptophyta > Magnoliopsida > Brassicales > Brassicaceae > Eutrema > Eutrema yunnanense. The sequence goes on along the minus strand of PKML01077420.1, from coordinate 1,679,902 downwards.
CCGCATGTTATTTTTTTCACCATTCATATATTGTCCTGCACCGCTTGTTCTGCAGTAACCGCACTTGTTTCGTATGATGCGTTTCTTCCAACCGCACCGCACTAAAACCGCACCGCACTTCCTAAACCGCTTGTTCCGCACCGCTCAAACCGCTGTCAACATTCGAAGCCTTAGTATATAAAATATTATTATTATTATGATCGCTATTGAATAAGCCAATCATAAATAAAAAAAACATAGAGAGGCTGACAAGTGATAAGTGACAAAGACAGGGTGTCTTGGACGGTGTGCTTTCGGTCCACTTCCGTCACCCTTTGTTATTTCTCCACGTTGGATTTTAGATTCGACCTATATTGCGATCTTGCGTGTCAAATTTTTCAAATCATTTAATGAAAGTTGGGGTTTGGAGAATTGTTCATGAAGTAAAAACGGTCCGAATATTATATACAGTTCAATATTATTGGATTCTTTATAGTTGAATTGTCCGATCGAATCATTGTGTTAAATATGTGGATTACTTCTTTGACGCAACTTATGTCATCATTTTTGTTACCAACCAAACTCAATGAAGACTGGTTGTTTATTATATTCACGAAAAAAAAAAATGATCTCTATAGTATTATTTAAGAAAACATTTTTAAAACTTAAATTTTTTGTAAGTTATTACATGAAATGCCATTACAAATAACAAAAAATAATTGAAATAGGAAAATATATAATGGTCTTTTAAAATTATTGATTAGAATATGGAAAGTATATATTTTGCATTAAAAAGTTATTTATTATTTCATTTTTTTAATACTATATATTTTAAAATAATAATCAATTCATATATATTCAAAGAAAAAAAAAATTCAAAATCTTGCTATAATTTATTATATTTTATTTGAATATATATCAAAAAAAAAATTGAAAAATATTTTACTAATTTTATAAAAAGTTAGACATAAGAAAACTATATTTTGTAAGAGTTCGTAGACTAACTACAAAAACTAGAGTCATTTAACGATGCATATTAGAGTTATGTTTTTAAGATTATAAGTTTTTGCGGGCTAACCCGAATAATATTTTAGTTCACTGCAAAACGGGTTAAATAAACAAATTATTACGAATTGATAACTTTATCTATAATCAATAATCATAAGTTAGTTATATTGTAAAATTCAGATAAAACCAATTTTCTTAATTTTAAAAACAATTGATTTTTAAAAAATTACTCCGCGCTATAATTAGCGCGGATCAAATCCTAGTTCATCATCTATATTGGAAACAATTCGACTTCTAATCATAGTATAAGGTTACATATATATTTATATGGCGTTTCGAGTTGGTTAAGATTCATTTATTGTAAATTAAATTAAATACGTGACTTCGAATCAACTGTTTTCTTAGAAGTTTATTCATCAGTTCGTTGCCAACATTGAATCGATTAAAAGGAGTTTGTTTCTTTCTTTCATTTTATTTTTGTCGGTTCTAGAATAGATGACGTCAATGCAAAAAAACAAAATGAACAGAGGAAGTCAACAACACTCAACAGCCACCTTACCTAACACTTTAATAGTTCCAGCTCGGTTTCATGTCCTTAAGCGATACTATTAGTTTCCAGAATATCGTTTATATGATTATATCCCCCCCATATATGCCGTTGGCTAATGATCAAAGATCATATATTAAACTCTAAATTATTCTGTAATTAGTAAGATCATATGAAATTTTAAAGTGGAAGTCATTTTGATTTATTGAATTGACTAAAGAGTAATTAATACTTCTACAATAACAAATATAAAGTTCAATTTCCAAAAGATACATAATAATGTAAATAAATTTATACGATATTATGCAAGTAGAGATTAGAGACGTTCGTTTCATCGTAAGTTCACATGTCAAAGGTAAAATTGTTCATTGTAATCGTGCCGTTTTTCGTATATTATTGTAAACGTGTTGAATTGCTTATATTATTGCTTATATAATTTGTAATAGATAATAATTCATATAAAATTAAAAAATAGATAACATCATTGCGATTTTTTTTTTTTTTTTTTTAATCACTGCGATTTATATCGACTATTGGAAAATGTTAATATTTTTTAAAATTGTATCAAGGCCTTGTAGTCTCTAATGTTTCGTAATGCTAGACTCGTTAGAAAATGTTGAAGCCCATAAGGCCCATACTGATAAAGTCAGGTAGCGAATGGGTAAAGACGCAACGCAAGCGGCACATCAGACGCATATCCATTTCGAGGACCAACCAAGAAAATGCGTGCCACGTCATTATTTATCGCTGATTAATCTCCGTGAAATGACCAAAAACCCCCTCAATTTGTTCGTTTTATCTACAACTACACAAACAAACACAGTTGGGTGAGTCACACTTGTTTTCACTCGGAAATTTCGAAATCGCGATCAATGTCGATGATGGTGTGGGCACTTCGGCGGAATGTTCGCCGGAAAAGTTACACGATGCTTGTTAGATATATTTCCAGCTCTGCATCTTCTGTAGGAGCCACGATTAAACCTAAGGAGCGGTGTATTGAGAAGATTTTGGTGGCGAACAGAGGCGAGATTGCTTGCCGGATCATGAGAACGGCGAAGCGTCTGGGGATTCAGACAGTTGCGGTTTACAGCGACGCTGATAGGGATTCGCTCCATGTGAAATCTGCCGATGAGGCGGTACGAATTGGCCCGCCTCCTGCTCGGCTCAGTTACCTCAGCGGTGCGACCATCATGGAGGCAGCGGCTCGGACTGGTGCACAGGTGTGAATGTAATTTAGTCTATTGGTTAGTTCTCGAGAAGTCCGTGAAATAGGAGAGCGAAATTTCTGGCATTGGAACTTGAACGTGGTACATTTCATGCGTAATGGAATAGTTGGGGGAGGGGGGATTAGGATCAACAGAAGTGAGCCAAAATTGAATGAATAATTGCTAGGATTTTCTTATTTTAGCTATATATTGGTTCCACGAAAATCGTTTTTCGGTCGCTGAAGTCTTCTTTGAATTATAACCAGGCAATACACCCTGGCTATGGGTTCTTGTCAGAAAGTTCCGACTTTGCCCAACTCTGTGAAGATTCAGGTCTAACATTCATAGGACCTCCAGCATCTGCAATTAGAGACATGGGTGATAAAAGGTACCACTACAGGCTCCATACTTCTTTTCACAATCTGTCCTTTTATCCTCACTTTGAACAACTTCTGACGACGTGCCCCACATCTGTATTTATACAGTGCATCCAAGAGAATAATGGGGGCTGCTGGAGTTCCTCTCGTGCCTGGATATCATGGCCATGAGCAAGATATTGATCATATGAAATCAGAAGCGGAAAAGATTGGATACCCTATAATAATCAAACCAACACATGGAGGTGGGGGAAAGGTATGATTTGACTTTTTCAATAGATAGCTTGTTGTAATAATCAAATTACTCATGTCACCAAATAAAAGCACTGGCATGTGTTTCCATTCACTTTGATCCCACCTTCAATACTGGCTACAGAAACAGGGTTTAGAATTCTTTTTAGTGATAGAAATACAGTTCAATCATCAAAAAGTTAATACCCTTTTAACGTTTATGGGTTTTGAAGTAAAGCAAGCTTTTGTTTTTAGGGAATGAGGATAGTGCAAAGTGAGAAGGATTTTGCTGACTCGTTTTTGGGGGCTCAACGTGAGGCTGCTGCTTCTTTCGGCGTTAACACAATTCTTCTTGAGAAATACATCACTCGACCAAGGCATATAGAAGTCCAGGTAGTGGGTTGTGAAATTCCATATTCTGTTTCTTGTATGAAAATATTGTTATGTACTGCCTTGAAATCCAATTATTATGTATAGAAGGAAGACATATATTATTACTTTGGTTTAAAGCGTTAACTTCTATATGTATTGTGACTGCCATGTTCTGTTAAAGCTATATGGATTAAGTTATCCCTATTCATAGAGAAACCGTTTATGGATCTTAACTTTTTCTAGCATTTTACCTAATATTCCTTATGTGATTCCACTGCTTTAAGATATTTGGTGACAAACATGGAGATTTTCTTCATCTGTACGAAAGGGATTGCAGTGTGCAAAGAAGACACCAAAAGATTATCGAAGAAGCTCCTGCGGTAATGGCTGTGTTTCTTTCTGTTATTGGTTCATATCTTTTTTTTTTTTTATTATAAATGGTGTGGGTCTGATTGAAACTCTGCTGGTGCAGCCTAATATATCTGAAAAGTTCCGCGCAAACTTAGGCCAAACTGCTGTCTCTGCGGCACGGGTATCACTTTAAATCCTGCTTTTCATCTTTTACAGATTTAAGATTTTTCAGTGAGAAATCTCAGTCGAAAATGTTTCTTTACCATGCTCTGTATATTGCATTTATTTATAGTAGGCTGTATGTCCCTTGAGTCTCTATATTCTATATTTTATGTTGTGCATTACTTATATTTGATCATGAGTTATTTGATCGAAGTTTACCATTGTTAATTTGAGTTCCATTGATGTGTAGTCTTTTGAAACCTCTTCTTGCTAGGCTATCTTTCACTTCAACTTCCACAAGAAGCGCTTATATTCTGTTACCTTCTGATATTTAAAGGCAGTTGGATATTACAATGCTGGGACGGTGGAGTTTATAGTTGACACTGAGTCTGATCAATTTTATTTTATGGAAATGAACACCCGTCTCCAGGTGATTCTTTATCTATATGTATAAGAATTTTTTTACCTCAATAAACATTTGGTTATCCAAAGGAAAACTGATAATCCTTCCTAGGTGGAGCATCCTGTAACTGAGATGATTGTTGGTCAAGATCTTGTGGAATGGCAAATTCGGGTTGCCAATGGGGAACCTCTCCCCATAAGCCAATCCGAGGTGCCAATGTCAGGTATCGCTCTTCCTCCTTGGCATAAACGGAAAATAGTTTTTTGATTTATTCTCATTCCGTAATTTTTTCCTATCGAATCCATTATTTTTAAGATATTACTTCTGGCAGAAAAAAATTTAAACAATGTTAATTCATTATTTTGATCGGCATATGCATCCTCTTGGCAGGTCATGCCTTTGAGGCTAGGATATATGCTGAAAATGTTCCAAAAGGATTTCTTCCTTCAACTGGGGTCCTCAATCATTATCGCCCTGTTGCAGTCTCATCATCAGGTGCAGTTGATTGTATATAAAACTGTTAATATACATCCATCTTATGGAAATTTTTCTTACATCAGACCCTGTTTTTGTCCTGTTGTCAACCTCTTTCGTGTTGGACTTTTTCTGTAGCAGTTCGGGTTGAAACTGGAGTTGAGCAAGGAGACACTGTTAGCATGCACTATGACCCTATGATTGCAAAGCTTGTTGTCTGGGGAGGTAATCGTGGCGAAGCTTTAGTGAAACTGAAGGATTGCTTGTCTAACTTTCAGGTACATCCCTGAGACCCCGAATAACAACATTTAGGAGCTCTCTGCGGTGGCAATTATACCTCAGCATAACCTTAAATTGTCAAGGCTTTATGGTTTCATTTATGAATTTCTTAAGAAACTTCTTCGAGTTTCTTGCACATGGCTTCTTAGTTACAACAACAGTTCAGTAATTACATGATATCTTCGTTGGCAGGTAGCAGGTGTACCTACAAACATAAATTTCATTCAAAAACTTGCTAGTCATAAGGAGTTTGCAGTGGGCAATGTAGAAACTCATTTTATTGAGCACCATAAAAGTGACCTATTTGCTGAGGAAAGCAATCCCGCTGCAGCAGAAGTGGCATACAAGGCAGTTAAGCATAGTGCAGCATTGGTTGCTGCTTGTGTATCCGCAATCGAGCATTCTGCTTGGAATGAAAGTAATCATGGTCAGTTCACATGAGCCTAGTCTCTTTTTCACAAGATACATGATTCCCAAGCATGCCTTAATTTATTTTGTGTAAACTCATCCAGGGAAACTTCCATCAATATGGTATTCTCATCCTCCTTTTAGGGTCCATCATGAAGCCAAGCAAACGATTGAGCTTGAGTGGAATAATGAATGCGACAGCAATGGCTCGAACCTTATATCACTCAGTTTGATATATCAACCAGATGGAAGCTATCTCATACAGGTAGAACTCGCTATGAGATTAATTTAAAAAGAAAACGCTGAAACCCATTGCTGTATCATATTCATACTTCATTTATGAATCCTACAATTGGGAATTTTGATGTCTTGACAGCATTCCACGAGTCAGGAAGGCAATGATTCTCCAAGTTTAGAAGTCAGAGTAACTCGAGCAGGAAAGTGTGATTTTAGAGTTGAAGCGGCCGGATTGAGCATGAATGTTACTCTAGCCGCTTACTTGAAGGTAACCATCAGTATCATGTTCAAGCAACTCGTCACAGCTATATCTCATGCTCTTTCTGTCTCTCTCGAAACTTCTGCTTATGATGTGTTTATGGTAACAGGATGGTTATAAGCATATCCATATATGGCACGGTTCAGAACACCATCAGTTCAAGCAGAAGGTAGGAATCGAATTCTCTGAAGATGAAGAAGGTGTCCAACACAGAACCAGCTCAGAAACATCATCACACCCTCCAGGAACCATTTTGGCCCCCATGGCTGGTTTGGTAGTCAAGGTCCTTGTCGAAAACGAAGCCAAAGTAGATCAAGGTCAACCTGTATTAGTCCTAGAGGCAATGAAGATGGAGGTTAGTATACAAATCTCTTCTTATACCCGAACGCATATATCATGAATATAACAAACCGTAAACTAACTATCGTTTAATTCTCCTTCGTCGTGTTTTTAGCACGTTGTGAAAGCCCCGTCTTCTGGAAGCATACAAGACCTCAAAGTTAAAGCAGGCCAACAGGTTTCAGATGGTAGTGCTCTATTCAGGATCAAAGGTTAGTGTAATTTAGTAGTAACCTTTTTTTCCTTTATACATTCATATCATCTTTTGAAAATTTCAACCGACTCCATCAGTTTAACAATCTTTGCAGGATAAATAACATGATTCGCGATTGATCAAACCCATCCACTGGCTTACCCGAAACTTGAACTAATAAACATTTGGGTGTGTATATAAAATCTTACAAGAGATAATAAATCCAAAGCTTTATCAATGTTTATACTGCCTCTATTCAGATCTGTGCTGCTCGAGATTAAAGGTAACTTATTAGTAGACACTACAATGGTGATCGATTACAATAATAATCAAGATAGACCGAGCCATTTCTTGAATGTTAAACCAGATTCCCTCTTCCTGAGCTGAGACTCGCTCTGAACTTTTGGAGCTTTGCCTTTATAAGCAGTCTTGTGATACTTCAAGAAGAGCATCCGATACTTGTACTTATCAACAAACATATTCTCTTTCTCCATCATCTCCACAACTTCGTTAGCCCGGGAGAAAAATCCGCCTCTAACAAATGTATAGAGCACCGCATCGAGCAACTCCTGATCAAACCTCATTGATGAAGTAGCTCCGGCTATGGATTTCATTTCTCCCCAAAGTTCAGTGACCTCTGTGTATTTACTCCCAATGGCTGCATAACCTGTGACCATAGAATGAAACGTTTGAGCATTCGGCGAATGCCCGAGACTTCTCATCCTCTTTAATGCCTTCTCTGCATCTTGCATCAAACATTTCTTGCTAAAGAAATGGATCACATTGTTCCAATCATGAACACCAGCATCCAAACTCTGCCCTTCTCTGATTTCTCTCAAGAGTTTCGACATGAGTCCCGCCTCTGCGTTCCCTTCGCAACCCTTTAAGAGGTTCTCAAACTGCTGATTTCCGCCTCTTGGTATTTCCGCCTCTTTCATTTCCTTGAACACATTGAGAGCTCCATGAGTATCGTGCTGAATCACTTGAGATTGGATTAAAGCTTCATAACAGCTTGAGTCTAATTGAATCCCTGCCTTTTGAGCATCTCTAAGGAGTGATGTCACTTCTCTAGTTCGGTTTGTTTTGCAGTAAGCTTTGAGGAGCGAAGAATAAACCGAAGAACCGGTTCGTACCCCAGCCGTACGCATCTCATCAAGTAGATCATGCGCCTGATCCAACATTCCTAGAGAAATACACGCGTTTATAACATTCACCAGCATTGAGTTATCACTAGAAACAGGGGAGTCTTCATGTTCTGCCTTTAACAGAAACTCTGCTAATTCCTTCATCTTTCCACTTTCCAGGAATGCCTTTGCTATTTTCACATAAATCTCTTCTGTCGGTTGCAGAACACCGCGTTCTGAGGTAATTAATTCGACTTGTACATGCAACTTAGCCAAAAGTGTACCAAGAACATCCTTTGCCTCAGCTTCAAGTTTCAAAAATTTCCTGTCTCTAAAGAACTCTTCATATGGAGTCATACTGTGAATAGAAACGGCTAGAGTCTCGGGATTATCGTGTTCTTTAACCTCTGATACTTTTCCAGAAAATTTTCTGAGATTTAATCTATCATCATCTGCAGTATCAAATCCAAGAATGGCGGCTCCAAGTGAGTTCCTTGCTACCTTTCCCCTTCTTAGCATTTCTAGAACCATTTTCGATGCAGATTCGAGATCCCCGAGTTTGAGGTGACACATAAGCAAGCAGTTATAGAACTGCCAAAACTGAGAATCATTTAAGTTACAAGCTTCATCAATATGCCTTTGGAGCTTCCTCAGTTCCTCTCTCCGCCCATTTCTTTCATATATATGAGCCATTATTACCAATAAGTTAGCATCAGCTTTAACACCGATCTTCGGTATCATATCTAAAAGCTGTTCAGCTTTTCGTGTTGTCCCAAACAACAAACAACCCGCCAAAGCAATGTTCAACGCCAGAGTATTAGGCTTCATCGCAAGCAAAGGCGCGTTGCTCTTCTTCCGTGGATCTACTCTGTTATTCAGAAACAAGTAACCAATCTCAAGAACCAACTCTGCAGAGAGATAACTTCCAGATCCCACAAGAGACATATGCGCCAATACTGCTGACCAAGCACTCACATGAGGATACTCTTCTGTCTCAACTAGCTTCCTCAAGATCGTTGATGCAGGAACAGCCATGCCCGACTTGGCGAGAGCCAAGGAGAGATAAACAAGAGGTTCCTTCTCCAGCAAATTCTGTTTACTCTCCTCAAAGGCTTGTTCCACTAAACTGTAACCCTTTTGTAGCCAATTGGAATCAAGACTCTCAGCAAAACAAACCAAAACATTGTTAACAACAGATTTTCGCGGGAACCCTTCCATTTGCATATGTTGTTCAAACAGTCTCCAAGCTTCATCACATCTATGTTGATCAACTGCAATTTGAATTTCTTCATTGAGCTTAGCAGGATCCCTGGCTTGAAGCAATATAGATCCAGAAATTGTCGAAAATGCTTCTGTTCTATCTACAGACCATACATCGAACCTGGTACTAGTACGAAGCTTAGATAACACACTGCGAGTTTTTGCATTAGACCGAACAGTTTTACCCGCCAAACCATGTTGTAAAGAAGCTTGAGATTGAGTACCTGTGACTTCAATGGCGTCGACGAGGACTCCACGAAACAGAGAACTCAAACGACAATGGCGAAGTGAAACAGCCTGAAGCTTAGTTTTTCTCCATGACAACATCTTTTTCTTCTTCTTCTTCTTCTTCTTCGATTTGTCAGACCAAGTTTGAAGCTTCTCGGTTGGTATGTAGAATGGAAGGAAACCGTCTCCTAGTTTCTCTCAGTCATTTCATCGAGCAAGTGGTGGGTGCGAAATGAATCGGCAATACAATCTACAGAGTGCAGACCGAAGCAAAACGCAGACACGAATATGGGAAGATTAGGACAAAAGACAAAGGGCTAACAAAAGCTTAATTTTTTAATTTCACATACGCGATGGGTCTTTAAGCTATTGATGAAAGATGCGAAGAGAGCCCATTAAACAAAGAGACCCCAAGAGGGTTTAAACACAAATTAAGGATAAGAATAAAAACTCATAGAAATTTGCTTAACGGAAGAAATAAGTGGCTTATTTATTGTGTAAACCAATACTCTAAAAAGGGATTTGTCAAATGTAGTGGAGTGTAACTTCTAAAGGGTTTCATATTTAACGTCTTGATATAAAAGATGTACAAAAATTTAAAACTCAACCAACAAATCATCAAATCTAATAAAACTTAATTGTTGGAATCAAAATATGCTTATTTATTTCATTAGTTTCAACTGTAACTCTGTAACAAGTTTGAAATTTTGCTATTCTTGGCTTACTGGCTTAGTCTCATTAAATTATATGGTCCCATTTTTGTCCACATGGGCATGGTCAGGTAGTAGTATGGGAGGTGGGGTTGTTCCACATTCGGGGAATCCGGGTTCGATTCTCATCCTCTACGCTGACACTTAAAACATTTATCACGATTATGTGGGAAGTTAGCACTGGGCTTCAGTCCAGTTGAAAATCCGTGAGGAGATTTTGTCAGTTGGGCCCACTCACTCTAAGCATTAATCGGAAGACGTGAAATCATTCTGGTCGACCGGAGAGATTTTTTTATCAAAAAAAAAAACAATACACAAACACAAAAAGTTTTAATTCCTAAAAGCAATGCATATATCCAGGTTGAAACAAAGCGGATTTTAACTCCTCTATAAGTATAAGTATCACCCTAATGGCCGAATTCTCCCATATAGTTTCCCAACATAAAAAATGAAACCCTCGAAGTTTAAAAATATTTCCAAAAAAAAACTAAACAAAATGATTAATCATACGTTCCTATTCCTTGTGGTAGCCACCGTTCTATATATACGGTGAAGCCACTACGGCTCAGTCTGGATGCAGCAACACTCTGATCAACCTTTCCCCTTGCCGTGATTACCTCACTGGTGGCTCATCATCACCTACTTCGTCAAAGTATCAAAAATGTATATGTCTGTTAACAAAAAGAAAGTCTCGATATTCAAAATACCCTTTAAAAAAGGTTACCTGTTTTTATAAATTTCCCAAAAATAAAATCAAGTATCGAAAGAAAGACACATTTTACAAAGTTATAAACATTCTTCAAAAGTATGTACCAAATTTATTTGTTTGTTGATCCACAAACTGTGGTTCTTATTATTAACATATATATATATATATATATATTTCCATTTAAGTATTCTTATCATACTTGAAAAAATATAATACCCTGGAGCTATGTTATGGTAGCCGGTAGTAACGGACCAACCACGTCTCCGGCGAATTCTCTGGTAGGTTTGTGCACTTTTGACGGTACAGAGGCGCCACTCCATCATCATTAAAGGCATTCACGTCTGCTCCAGCGTCCAAGAGAACCTGAATGAATGAGAGCGAAAGAGAATCTAGAATCAATTCCAGTTACTATAAAAATAAGTAATATTTTGCTTTCTTTAGAAAAAAAGATGGCAAATCCAGAAAAAAGTATATCTTCTTGAAAAAGAATTCTATAAAAATTTAAGCTATAGAAATATTTTTTTTTTTGAAAAAGAACTCTTAAAAAACACACCTACTACATTTGTATTACCATTTTAATAAATAATCTAGACATGTATTAAAATGGTAATCAAACTAGGTATTTTTATATATTTTTTTTTGAAATATATTAGAGTACAATAGTCCAATGGGCCCTTAAGCTTTCCATTTACGGCCCAATTTAGCGTACGCAAATAAGTGAAATCAGTCTTACGCGCATCTGAGGCGAGTATCATAGACGCTCGATTAGCACTAACGAGAAAACGATTAGACTGACATCCAAACAGTCCAAATATAAAATCGATTGTTTTGTGGCGGCTTTTCTCGCCAACTGCTTAAACCCTAAAACCACTTTTCTTCACTCTGTGTAACAATGGAAGAATCTCACATCGAAGAAGAAGGAGAAAGCCAGAACAAATTCGAGGTTGCTCCTGCATTGATATCCGTTCACCCATCTCAAAAATCTGTCGCTGTCACTGTCGGGTCGGATCTTCGTGTATTCGATCTTATGTAAGCTCATTGATTCCTTCAAATCAATCCTTGTCAAATTCAAACATGTTTCTTTTGAAGTGATAATGGTTTTTTTGTTTATCTTCGTGTTTAGTTATCTATTTAGTATCTAGTCATAGTTTATAACCGATTGCTTAAAATGTTTTATCGACAGAGAGAATTGTCCAGTTACTTTGGTGGATGAATCTGATGGGACTTCCCGTAAAGATTCCATTAGAGCTATTCGATATGGTGCAAGTGGAAAGCTTTTTGTGTCTGCAGGGGATGACAAACTCGTTAAGATTTGGTCTGCAGAGTCTTGGCGCTGCCTTTACACCGTGTAAGTTAGTAACACCATATCGTAAGCATTTTTGCTGGACTGTGATAAATTGGTATTCAGTTTTACTCCTATGTTTCTCCGACTTTATGCTTATCTCAAGTTGCATAATCTTATATTATCATAACAATGCCAGATGCTCTGAGAAGAGAGTTACCGCAGTTGCTATAAGTAGCGATGATTCACATGTTTGCTATGCGGACAAGTTTGGTGTTGTATGGGTGGTCGAGCTGGATGGGATCAATGAGGGTAAAGTTTTACCTAGTAAGAAGGGTGCGCCGCTGCTTTCCCATTATTGTAGTATTATTACTAGCCTGGTAAGATAAAGTTTTGTCAAGAGGCCTTTCTTTTATGGGCTCTCGTTCTTGTAAAAAGCTCAAGTTTTACTTTACTTTGTCACTCAATCTGATCTGTTCTTGTTCATAGGAGTTTTCCCCAGATGGTCGATATATTCTTAGTGCGGATCGGGACTTTAAGATAAGGGTAAGCTAGTCTAATTCACTAATGTACAACGTCATGCCTTTCTTGCTCGGATTGCACTTATAGTGAGTGATTACGTTTGCCATCACAGGTGACTGTTTTTCCTAAGAAGCCTCTAGAAGGGGCTCATGAAATACAGAGCTTTTGTCTTGGACATACAGAGTAAGTGAGAGTTTAAAGCAACATATAATCTCATCACTAATATTCTGGTTTGCATCCTAAATGCTTGGCTTCTAGGTTGTTTATCGAGTGTTGTTTACAAAAGAAAAAAGATTGTAATCAAAGATTGATTACTTAACAGCTCATGTAACATTTTGTCTTAAACACTCGATAGGTTTATCACCTGCATAGCCTTTGTCTGGAATCCAGAGCTTACTCAAGGATACCTCATGTCTGGAAGTGGAGATTCAACTGTAAGTGATCGTAAAGTCTCCATTCATGTATCGTACGACCAGCGAGTAATGCTTGACTCCTTGCTGATAATGAATTTTTAGGTTCGACTGTGGGATATTACATCTGGGTCTCTTCTCGACACATGTGAAGTTAGTGCAATGGTAGAAATTTCAGTCTTACATTCTTCTGTCAATTTGTCACATGGAACTCTTGGTTTTGTATCTTCTTCAACATTCATTAGAGAAGTAATTGGTTTGTTTTTTATTGCTGTTTTCTTATTGAAGGCAGGACATTTAGAGTCTAATGAAAGTGAGCCGCCGGCGCAAGTCACAGTTACCGATATATGCACTATCCCAAATTCTTCTCTTGCAGCAGTGGCTATTCAAAGGCAAGTCTTAATTTTTAGCCCGCATACGTTTCTTTAGGATATCAAATGTTTGATTACTTATATTATTGTAAAATGCAGCTTTCAAGGAATATTATTGTTAAGCTGTGATTTATCAGCCCACACTCTCTCTATGACAAAGGTATGGCACTTATTAGCAAATCCTGTAATATCACCAGAACCATAATTTAACTGTGTAATTATCTTGTAGGTGATAAAAATCCCTGGAGAAAGTTTCATTCCCACAAGTATCTCTGTAAGCACATCTACGAGGTTACTATGGATGGTATCAGGAGCCTCGAACCTACCTGGTTCGAACCACCCTGGGTTTTCAAGAGTTCGGGCCATCTCGTGGGTCGAGACTGAGCCATCTTTAATCCTTGAAGATGAGCAGATCCCCGGAGGGACAAAACTGTTGGAGCAATTGCAAGGTAAAGTTCCAATAGAAGAGAGTGTGATGAGTGCTGCAGCAGAAGCTGTGAGAGCAGCAATGTCTAGCCTTTTGATGAAGAAGCAATACTCTGAAGAGAAGAGAGAGTTCAGAAAAAGAACCAGAAATGATAAGAAAACCACACAATGATTGCATCTTACGAAATTGTCTTGGGCTTATTATTATTATATGTTGTTTTGTGACCCTCAGTGTAACGAAATCATTTATCTTTTTACAATAACTTCGAAATATATATATCCTGTCGTTTGAGGAGAAGGTAAATGCAAGTCATTGCATAGCCATTTTTCTTCCTCAGCATTTTCAAGAATCCATACTTTTGTATCCGATGAGCAAACCAAGGCTAATCTTCTCTCGTAATTTGATTGATTTGAACATTTCAAACCTCACATTGAAACTCACTATGATTCTTTTCATATGACCTGGTCCAATATTGTTGTTACTAGCTCCATTTGGTATACACACTTCATAATATAAAACTCCATTGATGCATTTCCAACTAGTTGACAAGCCATACATAGGAGGGCTCTCTTTAGTCACTAATCTCCCTGATTCTTCAACTGCCAATGTTAAAACCCGAGGCCCATACTCGCGTCTATGTGGGCAATAATCTTCTATATGTGGCATGTCCAATAGTTTATACGTATCTCCAAAAGGATCGTATCCTAAATAGCTTGCTCCATGTCTCGAGTTTTCGGGTTTGGGTAGGGTTACATGTTGCCTTATGGAAGGATTCCAAACCACAATATGGTCTAAACAATGATGGAAGGATATTTCAAAATTTGACATGTATCCATCATAATCATTTTGAGGGAGATTGATATGATTATTGCTCACATCATCATGAGATAAACACTTCATTAGGAATCTCATGTTGTGGTAAGGAGAAGAATAATCTCTTGTCTTCTTTTTTGAAGCTGAGAAAAAGACGAGGCCGAGCTTAAGAATGAGTAGCGAATGATTTGATGAAATCTGGTTGGATTGTGATGGATGACCATAGCTTCGATACGCAACGAAACTTTACCAGAGATTTAGCAGGTAATCTCAAAAGTATCTCTCTCGTTACATCAAGAGGAATCGGGTGGTAGTGTGAAAATTGGTTTACTCTATGTATGTTTTTTGTCTTCTCTTCTACCATTTCCATGAGCTTAATTCGGTATTCTTTTGGTTCGACTCAAAGCGATTAATCAAAGATTGAATATTTCTCAACGGTTTTCAAAACCATATATAATAATAATATGATTACAAACTCAAAGGATTGCTATAAACATCCACAAGATTCCGACAGATTTTTGGTTGTTTGTTTGTGCAACGTTGATTGAAATACGAATTAAAAATCTTACAAATCATAAGACTGTTTCCCAGTGAATTTAACCTCAATGGGACTAACATTTTTCCCGATGGATCTCATGTTTTGCCCAACACCTTCTCTTCCTGGATTCGCTTTCTCTGGATAAACTCCGTCCTTCGGGTGAAGATACTGAACCTCTCCGTTAGGGAACACTCTGTAAAACTGATAATTGATCTTGTACTTGGATCTCAACCTCGTACCTAAAGCCAGACACTGTTCTTTCCTCGCCAGCTTCAACAGATTCGGCCCTTCTCTCATTATCGCGGCTCCTCCTGTTGGCATCTCGAAGATTTGTTCTTTCTGTGAGTTCCATGTGATTACGTAAAACTCTTCTACTTGGGCTTTACGGAGAAGACCTCCGGTGCTTCCGGCGAAGATCGGTGACGGTGTGTTTGGGTCTAGCTGCGGCGGAGTGAATCCAACCGGAGCTTCTTCTTTCACGGCGGGGGCAGAGGACTCTGTTTTCTCAGCGCGGATTGCGGTTTTGGCGAAGGGGAGAGATATGGGACGGTGGGTTGTCGAGAAAAGGTGGAGTTTCTTGACGGGGGAAGCGGCGGCTGTTATGGCGGGGCTGAAGATTCCAGCGGCGGCTGTTATGGCGGGGCTGAAGATTCCAGCGGCGGCTGTTATGGCGGGGCTGAAGATTCCAGCGGCTTGAGTTGCCATCTCCTTTTCTTTTGTTTTCCTTTCTCCGAATATTTTTGTTCTTATTATGAATAAAATGGACTGGAGATGAATAATGGCTTAATAGAGAATCTGATATCGAGAGTGAGAGTTGATGAGAATCGAACATTTTTAGATAAGGTGATCACATAATTGGGACCAATAAGGTTACAAGTCTTGATTCCTACCAGATCTCTACGCGACGTCGTTTCAGTTACGGTTTTTTAAACCACTTCCATATACACTTGCATGTGACGGACTCGAGAAAAAGAAGATCACAAAGTCAACGTTTCATAATTATCTGAGAAAATATTTTAAACAACAGAAAACACAGTAAAACAGAAACGGTAACACTAGCCTTCGTTCTGAGAAGGCATGAGGCGGAGTCTTTCCTCTGAGACATGTTCGCGATTACCACCAAAGAATCTCTCTTCAGCAAGCAACGACTGTAAATCGCTTCCGTTGGCTAAGCTATTGAACTCAACGGCTTTAGAAGGCATAGTTGGATAGCGCCTTTGGCAGAAAGTCATCAATCTTTTAACTGACTGAAGATACTTGCGAGTGGTTTCGTCGTTCATGATGTGAGCAACACTGTTGGTGTAGATCTTCTCTCGAGCTGAACGTTCGTGGATACCAACCATAGTCACACCAATGGGCCATGGTGCGTTCCCTATGGCTAGTTTGATGTAGTGGTCCATTGCAGCGAGGTAGTCTCGCTTTATGCAGTAGTTAACCATCACCATTAAAGCTTGACGAATGTCAGCTGGTAAACCCTGCAATTCGTAAGCCATCTCAGAAACATTAAGTACAGGAGAGCTCATAACACTTCAATGTAAAAAAAGTATATCAACCCTAATAAGACAGAAAAAGAGGAACTTGCTTTCCGCCCCAATCTTGTAGGGTTACTAAATGGAGATAACAGAGGCCTTGATGGCAAATTCAAGGTGCATATAGAGTTTACTAAAGAAACAGATTGCAACTTGCTATTCTACGTTCTAAATGTTTATGTAGGATTAGAATTATTGAAAACTCGTTCTTGTGCATCTGTGTTCCTACCCAAACTAGGTTTAATCAACATAGTTCTGTAGGCTTATTAGCTAGAAATGAGAGAGTCTATTTCTTCCAATTGCATAAAGATAGACAATCTCCATAACAATTTGCTACCTTAACAACACATCAAGTCAAAGCAAGAATTTTCACACCCGAACAGCAAAGCAAAAGCAAAAGGAAAAGCAAGAATTTATAGAAAAGGAAAGGGATTTTTTACCTTCTTCCTGCATAAGTTGAAGAGAGGAGTTAGATACCTAGCACACTGCTTAAAAGTGGCAACACTCTGCTTCCCTTTGGCAGTTCTCCTCTCGGTGTTCTCCATGGCATCAAGCTCCTGCTTCCATTCAATCAATAGCTTCTTGTAGAACACAAGGATCTTGTCTTCGTCGCATAGATCCTCGAAGTTAGTTTTCAAACGCTTCAAATCCTTATCAGCATCAACATCACTCGACTCACCACCACTGAGTTCATCATCCCTCGTTTCCCCTCTGTCACCTTCGTCTCTCCCTCTTTCATCTCTACTCTTCCTCTTCCTATCGCCCATGATACCACTCTTCTGACGCTTCTTCAGCTCAGAGATGTCACGCAAGAAATCGTTCGTCTGCCCGTCAGTGATGTCGCTATCCACCTCGAACAATCCTTCCTTCAACACGTACTTGAGTCGATCGAGCCGCGACTGATCATCCTCCCCGAAGAGAGTCATCGGCTGCTTAAGGATTCTCAATCGGCGAATCACTTCTTGCCTCGGGAGAGCTAGGTTTTCGATGTTCCTCTCGTCGGTTAGGGATTTGGAATCAGCGATAGCAGCCGCGTCCGATGCGGAGGACTTGGAAGACGCAGATGCAGAAGCCGTAGAAGAACCAGGAGCAGGCGAATCACCGGATGATTTTCCACCTCCACCGGCTGCGGCGGCTCTCCGCTGGGCCTTAAGCTCCTGCTCGCGTCGTTCTTCCTCTCGAAGCTTCTGGATTTTCTTCTGCTCGATCTCAGACCGCTTGAAGAACTTCTTACCACCAGATTCCTCAGCCAGACTCTGCCGTTTCTTCAGAATTTCTTGCCTGAGCAGATCCATTAGAGGGTTTCTTCAATCCCCGCCGAGGATCGGATTCTATCTGAGATGGTGGCGACGACGGAAATTATTGCAATCTGCGCAACGTGTATAAACGAAAATAATAATTATATATATGACGTCATCATTGTCTTGGGCTAAAATCTAAATGGGCTTTATTAGATTCCAGCTGGCCCATTTAAATAGCTCCGTTGTTAGTTGTTTTCTCTTTGTTTTTTTCCCAGAAATCCGAGGAAACTCAAAAGGAATTTGCGAAAGGAAGATGACGACGATACATAGATTCAGCTGCAACGACCTTCTCCGGTTCACCTCCGTGAATCTCGACCACCTCACTGAAACAGTAATACCGTGTTTCTCATTATTCTTAATCATTGAGTGTGTCTGATAAATTTTGTTTTTGCTGATTTGTTAAAAGTTTCTTTCGTGACACAGTTCAACATGTCCTTCTACATGACCTACTTAGCTAGATGGCCCGACTATTTCCATGTTGCTGAAGGTCCCGGAAATCGTGTCATGGGTTATAGTAAGGAATCTTTTTACTTCGTTTTGATTTTCGTCTCCGTTAATTCTGTCTTCGTTCGTTTAGGAATGTGAATTCGTGGAGATTGCGTTTGTTTTTAGGTTTTAACTTACAGGCATTCGAATATAGGCTGGACGGAGTTTTAGAATTTTGTTGTTATTTTGGTGTAAAAGACTTAAATCAGATTTCTCTGTTGTTGCCTTCGGTTAAATTTGGAAAGGGGATTCTCTACATACTTCTATTAGCTCTAGCTTCTGTAGTTTGTGGTTTTTCTATATGAATCTTGATTGTTCTGAATGTCCATAGAATGAGTTATGAGTTATATCAAGGTTCAAATTTTTCTGTTTTTCAATGTTTGTAGTATATTTATGCCACATATTGCTAGTTTGAGATGTGAATCACTTGAGTAACCACTAGAACAGAACGCCGCAAAGATACAAATCAATATTGCAAATATCAAAAAAATTGAATGTGGAGAGGGGTTTCAAAAATTCATACCTGTTTGTTTTTGCTCCCTTTTTGTGGTTTTGTTTGAAAAGAGACCTTGGAAGCCTAGTAAATCCATTGAAAGGACTGAGAGCAAAACTTGACTTTTGGATTTTGAAAAGTACTTTTTGAAATATTGTGGTTGATCTTTTTGAGAATCCATGTAAGTGGCTTCGCTGGTTGTTTCTGAATGATCCCTTTTTATACAAAACCTAGAAACTAGAGCTGTATGCAAGATTACAAAGACATGTATAACCTCTTCTCTTTGCGCAGCCTGTATTCGTTTGAAATGCTTGGGTCTAATCCTCTATATGGTTTCAGTTATGGGTAAAGTTGAAGGGCAGGGTGAATCCTGGCATGGTCATGTGACAGCTGTCACTGTTTCTCCAGAGTATCGCAGGCAGCAACTCGCAAAGAAACTGATGAACCTTCTTGAAGATATCAGTGATAAGATGTAAGACCTAACAGAAACAAAGGCATTTCCGGTTTTAGTGTTCTATTCAATATGGATTATTATGATTGAACAAAAGATGGAAACTATTTGATTTTTGTGAATAAATAATATTTAGATAGTTTGATTTATTATTTGATTTCTTGACTTGCTCACTGCCTATTATTGTTTGATTTATCTCCTCTAATGATTTCTAGTCTTCTTAATGACTATTTTACTCCTGGTCGCAGTGATAAAGCTTACTTTGTGGATCTGTTCGTGAGAGCTTCTAACACACCAGCCATCAAGATGTATGAAAAGGTAAACATATTAGGATTATTGAAATGATTAGAAGCATATTCTTGATGACATTGTGAAGAAAACAGTTTCTAACTTTCCAAACACACAGAGAATTTGCATTTATCTGTTTCTTATTGTCAAAACGCCTCTGTGGCTTCTTCATTATATCGCATTCATTTTGATTAAACAAACCTGTTCTCTCTCTTTTTCGCAGCTTGGTTACATAATCTATAGGCGGGTTCTACGCTATTATTCAGGAGAAGAAGACGGATTAGGTGAGGCTTTTTTATTGTTGTTTTTAAATCTATGATGGCCTTTACTTTTCTTTTCACCTTGTGTAGATTTAACTAAAAATGGTTTGATCGCAATAATCAGATATGAGGAAGGCACTATCAAGAGATGTAGAGAAAAAGTCTGTGATTCCTCTTAAGAGACCCATCACACCTGACGAGTTAGAGTATGATTAAGACCCTTTTCTTGGTAACTTCATAAGAGTTCAAGACTTTGTTCCTTTTGTTGTCGTCATATTTTCTTCTTGCATTAAAAATAAATAAAAAAATCCTCAGTTTTTTTTTGTTTTTACACAAATGCTATAATTAATTTGATTTTAATTTAATAATATATGTTTTGAAATACTTAATCGCGCCGTCTAATAGTTTCGGATGGGCCAAGCGGATATTTAAGAGATAAGAAAACTAATCAGAAACACAGAAGAAATCTCTCACTCTCTCTCTATCTATCTCTCCATGAGAACTCTAATCTCTCACCGGCAATGTGTGACGTCACCGTTTGTCATCTCCACCGCATCTCCGCCGTTTCCTCGACGGTGCTGTCGGTTATCTTCGTCGTCGGCCTTTTCTCCTCCACGTCATAGGCGTATCTCTTCTCTCTCGATCAGAAACGTTTCGCATGAATCCGCCGATCAGACTTCTCCCTCTAGGCCACGAACTCTTTATCCTGGCGGTTACAAGCGTCCCGAACTCGCTGTTCCCGGTTTGCTTCTCCGGCTCGACGCGGATGAGGTTATGAGCGGGAATCGTGATGAGACTCTTGGTTTGGTCGACCGTGCGTTAGCCAAATCGATCCAAATCGTCGTGCTTGATGGCGGAGCTACCGCCGGTAGGCTCTACGAGGCAGCTTGTTTTCTGAAATCACTTGTCAAGGGCCGTGCGTACCTCTTGATCGCCGAACGCGTTGATATCGCCACGGCCGTTGATGCCAGTGGTGTTGCTCTCTCCGACGAAGGTGATACTAATTTCTGCAATTTCATTCAAATTTTAGCTATCTGCGTGCACTTCCGGATGAGATGTCTCCAAATGCTATGTACAGGTCTTCCGGCGATAGTGGCAAGAAACACATTGATGGTTTCTAATCCCGACTCGGTAGTTCTACCTTTGGTAGCTAGGATTGTGAAAGATGTTGATTCTGCGCTAAGTGCCTCTAGCTCTGAGGGTGCTGATTTCCTTATTATGGGATCTGGTGAAGATCAACAAGTGGGTGTATTGGCAGATTCTTTGTCGAAGAGCGTGAAAATACCGATTTTTGTGACTTGCAGAAGCAAAGGAGAAGCTAAAGAAGAATTGCAGTTACTGAAATCAGGCGCCTCTGGTTTTGTTATTTCGTTGAAAGATCTGCGTTCTTCCAGGGATGTTGCTCTTCGCCAGTGTCTTGACGAAGCCTATGTTGTGAATCACGAAACACAGAATGAGAATGAAAGCATTCTTAAGGAAAAAACATTGGTTGAGGCTAGTGACCTGCAGGAGAAAAAGAATTCTGCTGGTTTCATAAGATTAGAGGACAAGCAGGAACAAATAATTGAAATGGAGAAATCATTGTTGAGAGAGACAATTGAAATTATCCAGAAGGCGGCTCCACTGGTGATTTTTATTTAAAACATTTGGTAGTTAAAGTCAGTTTTTGTGAAATGGTTCTAAACTAGATTTTTTGCGGTTATAATATGGTTTAATTTGCTACTTGGACTGTTTTTCAATAACAGATGGAGGAAGTCTCCCTTCTCGTTGATGCAGTTTCCCGGATTGATGAGCCCTTTTTAATGGTTATAGTGGTAATTCTGCACTCAACTCCATCAAATTGTGGTTCCAGGAATATGCATTGGTATTAGCTCTATATTCATGAAAAACATTTTAGTTACAGACTTGTGCCAGCACTAGATAGCTTGAGATAGATCTTTGCTAGAAAATGCACATGCTTCTAGTCACTTCCTCTTTTGTGCTTCTCAATATTGTGCTGTCTAGAAGTTATTCTGATGTTTTCGATCCTTCTTTCTCTTTGTCTATGCTTCTATTCCTTATAGGGGAACTGGTTATAGGGGAACTGCAATTTCTTAACTGAACTATCTGGTCAAGGACATAGTTTTTTCGCTTTCTTGTGACTTGTTAGTATGCCGGTTCTCCTAGCTATTTGGTGGTTAGAAGAGTGAAGAAATTATCACCATGTTTTGCGTAACTTTTTTGAAGCAATGCATGGGATTTTAGATTTGGAAAATGTTTAATGCAGGACGAGTAGCTTATATGATTCAAAATAGTTTTTTGTATGGATAAGCATTTTATTAGAATCCATATTTTGGTGGTACTAGGGGGAATTTAACTCCGGAAAATCAACGGTTATCAATGCACTTCTTGGGAAGAGATACCTCAAAGAGGGGGTAATCCCCACTACCAATGAAATCACTTTACTGTGTTACTCTGACTTGGAATCTGAAGAGCAACAACGTTGCCAAAGGCATCCAGACGGCCAATACATCTGCTATCTTCCTGCACCAATACTTAAGGATGTAAGTCATTCGACATTCTGCCATCGCAATCCATAATTTTCTAATTATCTGGAGGAATTGATTTCGGTTGTTCTCTTTTCGTAGATAAATATCGTTGACACACCTGGGACCAATGTAATCCTTCAAAGGCAACAACGTCTTACAGAAGAATTTGTTCCACGTGCAGATCTGCTTATTTTCGTTCTTTCTGCTGATCGTCCCTTAACCGAAAGTGAGGTAGAGGTTACTGTTTTTCCTGGCATGTTAGTTATTGTTGGTTTTCCTCAATACGTATCTGACTAAGTAGCTGGTGAAATCTGCTTTAAAATGAAAGTAATTAGTAAAGTCATGTATAGACTATCAAGACCTTGTGTAGTGAAGGGGAAGTTGTCACTAAGTTTAATGCTTTTTATAAATTTGAATTGCACTAATTATCTTATCAAGTCAAGGATGTGTTAGCTATTGCCGGCAACAGTATATCCTTTTGGTCCATATTCTGGTCATGCTTAGGCAAAGACACATGAAAGGTGGTTTGTTTGGTACAGCAAAAAAGATCTTGTATCTGTGGCAAACTGTATGAAAAAAAGTGATCATTTTTAAAGTACTAACTTTGTAGATATTTCCTGATTTTTATTCTTGAAAATCCGTAGAAGTTCACAAATTGGGAACCAACGTCCCAATATCATGCCCCTTTCATTTCTCTGTCTACCTCTTAAATTCTTGTTGTGTCGTAATTATATGATTTAATACCAAGATTACTTGTACTTACAATATTTTTAAACTATCGCTACCTCTGCAGCTTCCTGCTATCATTATTGTATTGTAGGCTGACATGCATCTCATTGTGTTTGCCAGGTTGATTTTCTCCGGTATACCCAGCAGTGGAAAAAGAAATTTGTGTTTATCCTGAATAAATCTGATATCTACCGTGATACTCGTGAGGTTTATCAGAAACAAGATTTATGTCCTTTTCTTCATAGTTTATATTGTCTTGAATTTTTGTTGACTCAGTTTTGATTTTTATGTTGCAGCTTGAGGAAGCTATCTCATTTGTTAAGGAGAATACGCGGAAGTTGCTTAATACAGAAAATGTGATATTGTATCCGGTGTCCGCACGATCTGCTCTTGAGGCGAAGCTTTCAACAGCATCTTTGGTAGGCAGAGATGATCTAGAGGTCTCGGATCCTGATTCTAATTGGAGAATCCAGAGCTTCAATGAACTTGAGAAGTTTCTGTACAGCTTCTTAGATAGCGCAACTGCTACCGGGATGGAGAGAATAAGGCTTAAATTGGAGACACCGATTGCGATTGCAGAGCGTCTACTTTCTTCTGTGGAGTCTCTTGTGAGACAAGATTGCTTAGTAGCTAGGGAAGATTTAGCTTCAGCAGACAAGATTATCAATCGTACCAAAGATTATGCGCTTAAATTGGAATATGAGAGCATTTCTTGGAGAAGGCAGGCACTCTCGTTGGTATAAATCCCTATTAGATACATCTGCTGAATCACGTAGGAGGAAATTGGATTGTTCTAATTTGGCTTTTTTGTGTTTTATCCTCTTGACTATAATTTCAGATTGATAATGCCAGATTACAAGTTGTTGATCTAATAGGAACTACCATGCGGCTATCAAGTCTCGATCTAGCGATCTCGTACGTGTTTAAAGGGGAAAACTCAGCCTCAGTAGCATCTACATCCAAAGTTCACGGTGAAATACTCACTCCAGCACTCTCAAATGCTCAAGTAAGTCTGATGCTTTATTCTTTGAGTATTGTCGTAACTGTGAACATATCGATCATCTATTTGAGGTTTGAGATATAGTTTCTATTCATGCATAAATTCAATATTGTCCAATCTTGTCTTGCTGTGACCTGTTTCTGGTTACAGGTTTCTAGCCTAGGAAATTGACTTTACTTCTGGCTACTGACTTTGCCTTCTATTTGTAACCATTACCTTTTGATTGTTTGGACATTATTTTATTACATTTTACTGGTGTGCAGGAATTGCTTGGCAAATATGCTGAATGGCTACAATCAAATACTGCCCGTGAAGGGAGCCTGTCCTTGAAATTATTTGAAAACAAATGGCCAAAATATGTGAATTCAAAAACTCAATTGGGCATAGACACATATGACTTGCTTCGGAAAACTGATAAACTCAGCTTGAAAACAATACAGAACTTGAGTGCCGGAACCACATCAAAACGATTGGAACAAGATATTCGAGAAGTGGTGAGTCTGAAGTAATACTTACGTGTTCTAACTGGAATTCAGTTGATTCAAGTGGCGATCTTTTAATATTGGTTATTGGTGTCATCTGTTCAATCTGAACTTAAAATCTAAAGGACATGTTTATTCAGTATCTTATTTTCCCAGATACCTCGTTAGGTTATTCAAGAATCAATCTAACTGATTCTTTTGACATGATTGAGTTTTGTTTGCCTTTTCTAGTTCTATGTGACAGTTGGTGGGCTTGGAGCTGCGGGACTATCTGCATCACTTCTAACCTCAGTGCTACCCACCACATTGGAAGATCTTCTTGCTCTTGGCCTTTGCTCCGCTGGAGGGTAATAACACGTCTCTGAATTTCCCCTCTTTCCCATTGTCTCATTACTCCACCTTCTTATATCATGTCGCTTCGTGTAGTTTTTTTCTTGCAACCAAAGGCATATTATGATGTGCTAGGAAAAAAACACTAACTGTATGTATAACATTATCTATGTGGCAGGTATGTGGCTATAGCAAACTTCCCATATCGTAGACAAGCTATAATTGGTAAGGTGAATAAAGTGGCTGATGCATTGGCTCAACAGCTCGAAGATGCTATGCAAAAGGATCTTGCAGATGCGACAAATAATCTAGTAAACTTTGTGAATATTGTTGCCAAGCCTTACCGAGAAGAAGCTCAGCTAAGACTTGATCGCCTTTTAGGCATCCAGAAAGAACTATCAGATATGAGAAGTAGATTACATTTGCTGGAAGTTGAAATTGATAACCTTCATGTATCACGAGACGAGATGAGACTTTAATTATTCCTACACAATGTCTGGTTTTGCCTTATTGGCATTGTTCAGTGCAGACAAGTGTATGCATTTTGTCATAATGGATAAGACCGGCCAGTTTCGACTTGAAATGGACTCAGTGATGGTTTATCGAATGCGAATTCAATAGATGGGCATGACACACTCGTATAATGTTTTTTACTTCTTTTTTCAGATTGTTTGTGATACAAATGGATGGATGAATTGGAAGCTCAGGAGACTCGTGGAGAAAATATTCTTCTGTTCTTTGACCTGCATATGTACCTCACATCATAGGTTAGTATATTAATTGACTCATTTTTTCTATCAATTGTTTTTTTTTTATATTCCTCTGGAGTTCATGAATAGCTTGAATATATTCATATGCAATCGATCTTCTGCATAGAGCATCTAACTTTGTTGTTAATGCACTAATCTTTTGACTTAAGTGACTTAATTATAAAAAAATTCTTAGTATAGGTTTCCATGGGGAGTAATTCTTAGCATATGCTAGCTATGATTTCTAAAGATAAAAGGGCATAAATTGCTTTTATAGGTAAGGATTGGTTCAAAAGTTATAAAATCCAGAATTGGTAGAATAAACCTTAGTTAATGCCTGATACTGGAAATTTTCAAGAATTAACGTTAGACTAACATTATATGAAAGCTGGTTCGTAGGTTCCTTGTTAGTTTTCTAATCAAAGTCATTGCTTTAACTAATGTCCTGTATGCTTGGTAACCAAACCTTTTATTTCTTTTAAAGAGAGAATATTAAGTATGGTCAAAAGTTAGGGAAAGAGAAAATCCCTAGTTGACATGTTTTTGTGTAAGCGTGAAATAGATTCCACCTTCCTTTGTTGCTGAAGATCATAAAGTTAAAATAGACTAACAGAATAAAAAATAAACTAGAGAAATTTTCGAAAACAAAAAGAAATTTGAAAGGATCTAGCTTTGGATTGTCCTTTTCATTTGGGGACCAGAAGTGGGATGATGATGCAGAGAAAGCTCACTTTTTTCTGGTCTTTGTTTCAAAGTTTCTCTTCTTCTGATTGGTTTAGACAAATCTAAAATTAAAAAGAGGAAAACACGGAAAAATAGCAATTGGCGAATGCGTAATTCGGATGGTCAGGGCTTATTAGAGAGAGAAAATAAGGTACATATTCTGGCTTATAACTTTACTTAGTTATCTCAAGCTTTGTCGACATTTCATTACCAAAAAACTTTTGTTTTCACAACACATGAAAATTTGAAAAGTTTTGCTCACTTGAAATGGAAACTTCTATTGCTACCCGTAGCTTTTTAAAGTAGTGTTCCATTAACTAAATAATTGTAATAGACGTCACTACTGATCACCTCTATTAGTATGAGACATGCTTATTGTTTATGTTCCTTAGCTGACCCTACATTTGTTACTTCTTTGAGAACCTACGGGCTTAGGCTATAGGAGGATCATCTCTAACCCGAGCATTGATTCGTACTCTGAAACACGTAAAGACAAGAACATATCCCCATAAGTTTTCTATTACAGGGCATACATGTTTTAAATCATTAAATTACAATAGAGGTGTAGATTAATCATAAGAAGAAAGCTCGGTTTTTTGCATATTGTACTTTACTTTTTTCTTTTGAAATTGGTTACAATGTACCAACAAGTATTAGGAAACTGTCAATATGATATCCAATATGATAGATGCTGCAAAATCAGAAACACAATCTCAAGGATTTGGACATGAAACTGATTTCGGGTCATCGGCGATTTCTACTATTGATTGGTTAATTCGTTTTATTTGATTCTCATGACTTCACTTAACAAATTTCGAAGCAGAAGCAAATACACTGTAATATCAAGGATACGGTTAAAATCCGTTTGGTATTGGATAAAAAAATGACGGAAAAAACATGTGATCTTTATATCATCAAATTGCTATTGATTATGGTTTACGTCACTTTGCATTACTATTGTAGCTTAAGGTCCCAGGAAGGTGTAGACTTCGAACTCTTGCCTTGGTGATTTCTTTGTCTTCAATTATTGGGCTCGGAAACTTTCATCAATAAGGGCATTTTGGTCATCTCAGGTCTTTTTGGTTTTTATTTTTCATCTCTCTTTTAACGGAAAATTGCTGGTTTTTAGTATATTAAATACTCCATGATTAGTTTGTTCATAAGGCCATGTGCACCCATTAAACTCACAAAGTTTCATAACTATTTTTTTATTATTATTTTTTATATTTTTTTATTAGTTGAGATTTATTATGA
Source organism: Eutrema yunnanense (assembly GCA_002933935.1). NCBI lineage: Eukaryota > Viridiplantae > Streptophyta > Magnoliopsida > Brassicales > Brassicaceae > Eutrema > Eutrema yunnanense. Next base: position 1,652,081 of record PKML01077420.1, on the reverse strand, counting down.
TACTTGTAGTAAATTTGTTTCCAGCAGTGATACCGGTATCGGTATCTTTGTTTTCTCTCTTCCTCCTATCAGATAATTACACGGAGCCAATAACATCCTGCCACGTACACAATGATACCGTATCATTTAACTCAACAGAGTGATATTTTCAGACAAAGTTTTATTTCCAAATCCATTTTAAAATTATTTTTTGGCCTATGAAACCCAGCAAAAATCATTGCTGGACATGCTCTAAGTCTTTCTTTTTTGTTTATGGAAAAGGAGAACTATGGACCAGTTATTGATGATGTGTAAAGGTGCAAATCATTTATTTTCCAGAAACAACAAATATTATTGTAAAATACTTTTTGGTCAGCCAAATGAACTATCTTAATTGGATATATTAGACACGGTTTTTATGCTGGAGAAAATCCGTTACCTAAAAATATGTATTTTTCTAGACAGTATGGTTTCAACAATATCAAGTTACAGCCACAAGTTGTGGAAAAAAACTAAAAAAACAAATCTCTCAAGTGACTACAGGTTAGGTGAGCCTCTTCAATAGATGCATTCACTGTAATTTTACGAATTAATTTTAGTGCTTCTTGCTTTAAAATGATACTATCATTTAATAGTTTTAAGCACGATACAACAAATAAACTTGAACTGCTTACTCTTTAATTGACACTTTACCACCATTAGTTACTGCCACAACAACCCCAACAATGCTGCTTCTCTTTTTTTCCTTTTCCTTTCATAAATGTCTTTTTTTTTTGTGTGGCAAAAGTGGATTTTGCTATTTATTATCAGAACTTGTCAATTTAATCACTTAATTTAATTTTTGTTTCTTTAGGTTCTTAAAGAAAGATGTAATAACTTTATAAAATTTGGTCGATTAAAAAACATTACAGCCAAAGAACAATAGCTGGCCGGATTTTTAGTTATTGGTTTTACAAATTGAAGCTTTGATATGGTAATTAAGCATAAAGGTTTATTCGGAAAATGTAGGTATCAAAAATTAACAAATATTTCAAACGATGTGACTTGTGGTGAGAATAGCCGGGTAAATTGATGCAAAGCTTGAATAACTTTTTAATCCTACTTCCTAAATAAAATAATGATGTATTTAACTTTTAATCGAGCAAATTGCCATTTTTCGTAGTGCTGCTACCGCTCGATAGGACGAATATGCGTTTAAGGGCTATTGTAAATGTTAAAAATGTCTAAATTCTATGTTTAAGTATCATCTTTTTGTTTTCTCTTTAAGCTTTCCTCTAAGAACCTTTTAATTAGTTGTTAATACAGCACATGTCAATCTTGTAATTTCCGACCCTATTGGTTTGCGTAATACAAAATACTACTAACTTATGGATATACGATAATATCCGTAGACAAAAAAACACAAAAGACTAGAGAAAACTAATTAAGGAGTTTATTTGAATAGTGAAGGATTCTTATGTGGAATTATTAGACTAATGGTCGAAATTTATCAGTTACAGATTTCAACCGTTAATTCTCTTACTATTGTAAATGATTTTAACGACAAAAACACTTGGATTTTTATTTATAGGTTTTAAAGATTAGTATGTTTTGTTTGTCGATAATTGTTCAAGAAATATATTCTAATGGTTTGTGATAGTATCGATGTTGTGTCATCATTCGGACTCAACCCTACATGATACATGTTGTTGACACGCGAATAAACAAATTTGTAGATAATTCTTTTATACTTATAAAACCCCCAATTTCATGTGCATTTATTTAGCTGCTATGGTGCACTCATATTTTTGCAAACTGAAAACAGAGTTTCTATAACAATAAATTTTCAATACCAGGTTAGGTTTCTTTCCCCGTAAGAAATTTGGAGTTGGAGGATTAAGATTCAATATATTTTTATTTGCAAAAGAGTTTTTTTTTAATTCACCAGGTGAAGTAGCAAAAATTGGATGGTATGTTACCGATAAATATATTACAAGGTTAATAATGTTGATGCAATAAAGTTGGAAAATAATAACAGAATCCAATGCCTAGTGGACTCACCACTATAAATACTTCTTCGTACCACTCCCTCTTCCCTTCACATTCATTCCTCTTTTCACTCAAAGAAACGAAAGTTTCACTCAAAAAGGCGACATGGGTGGGTTGAGTTTCCTACAATCTATGTCCGATATCACTGCCATTGTCCAAAACAGAGAGGATAAAGCTTATATTCACCCGATCGAGAAACGCTCTGTTTCTCTGCTCAGTGAGAAAAGCTTAGAGATGTGCACTGAGAGCCTGGGGACCGAAACAGGAAGCGAGAGTGGTGACGAGCTGTCGTTGCTTGCGTTTGAAGCAACCACCACTCCTAGGGCTCCTCCTCCTCCTCCTCCGAAACCTCAAGAAGAAGAAGACACTAACTTGCTGGCCAAGAAATCAACGATGAGTCGCAACAAAAGTTTCCCGCCACCGATAAAGTTCGTTGAAGGATCAAAGTATAATCGTATGGTGAGATCGTTAGGAGATGATGGTCGTCTCGTTGTTCAAGCAATTAGGGTTTCGTCTCCGCCTCGTTGCTTTGTAGCGGAACGTGGTGAAGGAAGGCTCCGTCTCTGTTTATCGCCGGAAAGTTCTTTACTCAGGCACAATCACGAGGGAGAGGAAGAAGAAGAAGAAGAAACAGAGGAGGAAAATAGTGAGAACATGGAGGGTAAAAATGGAAATAAAAAGTTTAGCAGGTTTAGCAGCAGATGCAAGGAGAATGGTCGTGAGCCTAAACCAATGCTTACTTGGAAGCAGCAGCAGTTTTGGGTCGCCACTTAATTAAAAGACTTTATTCGACTCCAATAAATAATTTTAAATAAAGAGTATATGTTTATGGTGATTTTAGTAATTTTAGTTATATATATGTTTATGGTGATTTTAGGAATAAACCCAATATTTATCAACCAAACTGAACTGACGAATAATGTTTATGGTGATTTTTTTTGTTTTACTATTGTTGATGAAAACTATTTTTAAATTTAAAATCTACTAATCAAAATGAGTATTTACAAAATAGGAGCCCAAAGATATTATCTTATATTTTATTTTAAACTATTTTTTTTAATTTACGTGCGAAAAAACATATGTGGTACGTAAAACGCCCACATGAACATATGAGAGATTGTTCCCACACGCCCACATGACCATCACATGCAAAAATCTTTAATTCCCTACATCTCCTTTTAATTCCCTACATTTTTTCTCTTTAATTTGCCTTTTTAAAAATTAAAAAGGATTTTAATTTCCTTTTTGCTTTCATTTTGATTCTTTTTTTTAATACTAATACAAATTATGAAAACTAAATTTTGATTATGTTTCTAATTTTTCTTGTACGAATTGTGAAGACGCTCCTCTACCCTTTTTTTCCTCCTAACTTTTATTTTGCGTTATCATATCCTACCAAAGTGCATGACCTCGTTAATGCACATTAGATCATTCATAAGAACGAAAAAAACTCATCATACTCTAATTCATCGGGATGGTTTTGTCTTTATTCTCGGATCTCTCGTTGGTTGAATTAGGTATTGCTTCCACGCTATTTAATCATAGAACCCGGTTAATATTGTATCATGTGATTAGCAAAAAAAAAAAAAAATTGTATCATGTAAAATTTTGAAGTATTCTAATATATCGTGCATCAATCGAAAATCGATATGTTGTTTCACCAACAAAATTATTGGACTTTTTATCCGTCCTGTTTTCTAGCTTTCATTTAATTTAATAATCATAGATGATTCTGAAAGCGAAGATATATATATATATATATATCGTTTTGGATTGAATAAGGAGATTATGGGTCAAGATTCAAAATTTTATTCCAGATTTAAGATATTTGTGTAAGAATACATTTTGTCTATATAAATATCTAATCACGGTTATAAATACATTTAAATTGTTTTTAACAAAGAGCGTGTGATCCCTATAATGATTTGTTCGAATGGAAAAAGAACTATCCGACATGGGACGAAGGATATGTTGGTTTAAGACCATAGATCAAGTTTTATCATATACGGAAAACCGATGTGTTGGTGATTGTAAACACCTTAAAATGGTAAGAATGCTCGAATATCGGTTTAAGATCTACTCTAGTTAAAAGAAAAAATGTTTTTAGGTGTAAATATTCTCCGACATGGGACGAAGGCTTGTCACATAGTATCCGTTAATATATATTTAACATCCTTGCATATATAAATGGTACCCAATGAGAAGTAGACAAGTTATGAATGTAATGTCCAATCCAATCTCAAAAAGCATGTAAATATATTAAAGAGTACTTTGTTTCTCTGCAAACGAATATCGAAAGAGGACTCTGTTTCTATGGTTCTATGTGCCACTTGATGCTTATTATTGACCACTATCTCCTGCGGCACCCATTTCTGTGATATTTCAATCATTCTTTTTCTACATAACACATTTTTTTGCCCTTTTTTTTTATTACGTTCTATTTTGGTAACCTAACCTCTTAAACCAAAACATTCACGAATTTTGTATTCGTAACCACCATATAAATTTTGGCAACAAACAAAAAAACCACTACTATGATTTTGTAGTGGTTAAATATGTACATTCATTAGAAATTTGACTATATTATAATGTTTCGACCAATACATAATGAAAACTTTCATCACACGCCAAGATGTTTAAACAGTGTTTGCTATCTTTCCTTGATTAATGGAATGAAGCTAATCTTAGGGGAACACCAAAATCTGAATTTTGTAGCCCTATATAATAACCCCGATTTCAGATTATTAAACATGTGCGTTCATTATAACGTTTACAGTTTACTACATTATAAATTTATAATGTTTCGACTAATAAATGATGAAATTATTCGTTGCATACAACAAGATGTTTTAACAGTTTTAGTTATGTTTCCTTAATGGAATGAAACTAATTTTAGTAGATTCCAAAAAACTGAAACGGACATTAGCAAAATTTAAAAACCTACTGTATCATAAAATAAAAATGATTTAGATTTAAAGTTTGAATTTTTAGCTTGATATCTTCTTACAAAAAATAAAAAAAACCTTACTAATTGGGCCGAATATGGTCCAGTTATGAAATCAGAGCTATTAAATATTTTTCATCAATTCTACCATTTTGATATTTTTTAGTTTGTTTGAGTAGTTTTTACATTGGAAGAAATTGCATAAATCTAAATCACATGTTTGAAATTGATATTGAAAGAAAAATATGTTAAAATGTCATTATCAAATATTGCACGAATGAATATTGAATGAAAAGTAATACTAAAAACATATATGAATATGAACCACACGTAAAACGGATAATCATCTAGTTAAATTAATAGTTGTATTACCTGAAGCTAACTTAATGATTAATGGTAAGGTTTCTCAGTCCCCACATTTAGAGGCTCTTCCTGTTTGAGAGAAACACATTTTAATATACTTGTGATGTTTTTGTCAAATATTGATTATGTTGGTTTTCTTCTATTTATTTTTATATATTTATTCTACGGTGTTACCCAATCACATAATTTATTTATAGTAAATCATTTTTGCTATACTTCTTTTCCATCCGTTCAAATAAGAAAGTAAATCAAAATAAATTTTTGTTTAGAAAAAAAAATATATATATATAGTCCACAGATTACAAAATGTATTTTTGGGAATTTTAAAAAAAATTTACATTGGGAAAAATGACGGTAATTAAATTGGTATTACATATATTTTGGTGAGATCACTTGTGGGAAGAAAAGTCAAAAGTAATAACGATAATAGTGGGAAATTTCGTTACAGAATCCTAACTTGCAAGAAAACTATATTTCACTTGGACCACCATCTTCGGATGTTTGGGGGTTGAAGGATGCGTTTGCAACCTTTGACTCCGAAGAAGATGAGAAGCCAACTGTGATAGTCAACGAAGCCTCCAAGGTAACTCGAACTTATTTCTCTGGTTTTTTCTTCTTTTTATGTGTGTTTTGGATTTTTACGGTTTGGTTTTTGTTAGTACGAGGAAAATGGAGCGACGAGGAGACTCTATACTGCTTCATACATGAAGAAGTTCCCGAAGAATCCAAAAAATGGATGTCTGAAGAGGACGTCGTGATCCAAAGCTCCAAAACCATTGGACATGTGGTGATGAACCCATCTCTTCTCGTTAGGAGCCTAATGGATCCAGAAATAATTTTAACTGGGCCAAACATATTTAAACTAAAACATTATCAAATTTAAATGCATAGTACCAAATTAAAACATAGATAAAATTTATTTAAATTTAAAATGATTTATTTAAATTTAAAGTTTGAACTATTAGCTTGATATCTCTTTAAAAAAAAGAAATAAGAAAAGAAAGAAACCTTACTAATTGGGCCGAATATGGGCCCAGTTATGATATGGCAAAGAAGGTGAAGCGAGACATATTGGTCCCTCTGTTCCGCCCAACCCTCGCCACGGCTTATAAAGTTTAGGGGTTAATTTATAATTCTGATTCTCTCTAGGGTTTGGTTTGTCATTTGAATCTTTTTTTTGTTTTGTTTTTCTATTTTCGGGTGATTTTATCTCTTTTCATCAATCAAAATATAGAAAAAATGCTATTTATACGACCTTACAATACGGTTGAACAAAATTTTTGGCTCTGTTGACTATTTATGATCACATTTGCTGATAATGCTATTGGTTATTTAAGCTCTATCTATGTTTTAAGGGTCTGGTTTAGTTGTCAATTCAGGGTGTTGTTGTCAGGCTTTTGGTTTAAAACTCTCTCGAGTTACCAACTACTATGGTAATTTTATACCACCTTACAATACGGTTATATCTAGAGCGAACGAGGAAAGAGTAATGAGCTAGCATACGCTTGATTTGCTGAAACGGAAGAGTGAAGCCGTTAAGAGTTGTAACCAACTTAGCTTAAGAATCTATAAATAGTAGGAGAGTTCTGGAGAGAAAACGTATCCTGCGTGATCATAGAAGTGTAAGGAAGAATTAGGGTTTGTGTACCCTGATCTTATCATTATCTTGATGAGAAATTTCGCTTTCCTTGCTGCATATTTCTAAAATGTCAAACCTTTTTGTTGTTAAATTGCTTATGTTTATGAATGACAACGTTTTTTTACTTAAAGCAAAAATTCGCTTGGGCTCTGCAGCTACGATCACATGTTTAAATCTGTGTAAAACGTTATAATTCAAGATTTGCTTGACGAACAAGTCATTTTGTCCTATATACATTGCCCGAAGGTCTTAGTCGGGGCCTTCCAATTGCAGACGAGTATGTGAAAGCAATAGCTATAGGGTCTAGAGAAGCAGAGGATGAAGATGAACTTGAAGATCTCAGGAAACAGCTTGAAGCTCTTAAGTCTTAATGTTGCTTGAGTCTTTATAGGTGACATAATATTTGTTTAACAATTCTTACTTGAAAAAGGCCACAAATGCAATCGATGTAAAAACAAAAAAAGTCGTGTAATATATTAATTTTATGGATGATGATATCTCCCTTTTATTTATTGGTTAACAAAGACAAATAGATAATAATATGAACTATAACTTAGACACTCAAGTTATCACAACTTTAGTCTTAAGTGGTTTCTTCTATTGTTCTCATCTTTTCTTCAACCGTCACTTCTGAGTGTGTAAATTTTTTGCGGGTAACTGGATCCAGGTTACCTACTGCTATGCCCTCAACAAAATCTTTTGACAATCTTGTTCCTGTAGAATCTGGATAGACGCTAAGGTCCTCAACAGTCTCATGCAAGTATCTAAGCTCTTTAGTTTCTAGATCATAGACAAATTGATGCTTGCCACTAAAGCCTTTTTGAAAGCCAGCTCATAACCATCATGTATTTTAAAACCAGAACCTTTGATTATGTTTCTGCTATCCTTTGCCAAAATTGTGTGGTTATAACGTTCATGTTTTGCAATAAGATCATTAGCCACTTTGAGTCCAGTAGATGGCAACACACTTTCAAATAATCGCAACCATGCACTAAAGATGCACATCTCCATCAACATATCGTCTTGGAATTTAGAAAAATCATAATCCTTACTCACAAAAGATTGTATCTTATTGGCTTCGAACATAAGAGTTTCACCATCCTTGGAAAACATAATTCTTGGACATCCCAATGGTATGAGGTCAGAATCAGCAGTGAGAACAGCATAAACATCTTTATAAATAGCCAAGTATGCAAGATGTGCATCGGCCTCGTAAGGAGCAACAAGAATATGAACATGCTTATGCTTCTTCTTCTTCAGAGCATGTATAAACACATTTGCAACATAAGGCGTAATGCATACAACAATTTTATAGTAGTTATTAGTAGGGGTGGGCAAAAAACCGTAACCGAAAAAATCGAACCGAACCAAACCGAAATAAATCATATGGTTTGGTTATGGTGTAACCTAAAAACTCATTTGGTTATTATATTTGTTAAGAGTTTGGTTTCGATTTGGTTTGGTTTAAAACCGTAAAACCGAATGTTTTTTTCGGTTTTTACATTTTAGATTAATTTTATATAGCTTTATATTTTTTTTGGTTTAGTTTAGATTTATCATTTATACATTCTTGTTTTTTGGTTGAGTTGCCAATATCTTTGGAGTTAGTTTAAGAGTTAAAATATAAAACTTAAAACAAAATCTATAAAATAAGAAAACCCTAAACCCTAGTACAAAACAAACCAAAATGTGGTTGTGGCATGTGGATAGTTCCTCTAATAATCATTCCTCTAATAATCATATCTTCCATAACTCATCTTCTAGTTCTAGGTATCTAATTTATTCTCTTTCTTTGTTTTCTAATTAATGTTTAAGCTCGTGTTTGATTACGTATGCACGTTTTGAAAGTATTCCCTTTCCTCATCTGAAATTTGTTCATAATTCATGATGTATGCACGTTTTAGGTTTTGCAGTTTCTAATCTCACCAATTCATGATGTATGACGTTGTATGAGCTTTATCAAAAGTTATGAACCAAACTAAAAACCATAACCGAACCAAATCGAACCGAGCCAAAATTGCATATGGTTTTTAAATGGTTTCATTTTTTATAAAACCGATAAATCGAAAACCGTTAAAAACCGAACCATACCAAACCGAAATATATATGGTTTGAATTTTTATAAAACCGAAAAAACCGAACCGAAGCCAAACCACAAACCGAAGTGCCCACCCCTAGTTATTAGCCTTTTTCTAAGTTCTTGTACATCTCCATCTTTCCCACCTTCTTGTTCTAAGCGGGAAGGGGTCTGTGCTGCATCTCTACCAACTACTATGGTAATTTTATACCAGCTTACAACACGGTTCTATCTAGAGCGAGTGAGGAAAGAGTAATGAGCTGGCACACGCTTGATTTGCTGAAACAAAAGAGTGAAGCCGTTAAGAGTCTATAAATAATAGGAGAGTTGTGGAGAGAAAACGTATCCTGCGTGATCATAGAAGTGTAAGGAAGAATTAGGGCGTGTGTGCTCTGTTCTTGGGATAAGAATTAGGGTTTGTGTACCTTGTTCTTATCATTATCTTGATGAGAAATTTCGCTTTCCCTGCTGCATATTCCTAAATTGTCAAACATTTTTGTTGTTAAATTGCTTATGTTTATGAATGACAATGATTATTTACTTAAGCAAAAACTCGCTTGGGCTCTACAGCTACGATCACATAAGCAAAAATTCCAAACAAAATAAATAAAAGTTTCCAAATGTCTAGTTAATCATTATGAATCGTCTTTTTTTTTTGGTGGTTGAGCTGAGCACAACGGAGATATTGTTGTTGTGAGTAAACATCACTGGAACCATCTGACGCAACTCTTCAAAACCTCTTTCTTTAAGATAACCTTCCAACCTTACGACCATCTTATCTAATGTCTTTGTGGTTTTAAGCACAAGTTTCATAAACGAAGCCACGTGCTTTGACTCTACATTCTTACGAGAAATGTTTTTAAACACCCTCGCGCATTGATCCGAGTTCAAGCCATGAGAATCCAAGTATGTGTCAATATACTCCTCCTGTACAAGAGAATTAATAAGATTTTCATTTATGCAAAACAACAGATTGTCAATATATAAGGAGATTCTACAAAGTGAAAGTGAAAGGACATGGTTCTTGATGAATGATTCAAAATCGGCAATAGTTTGAATGGTCAAGGAAATTAAAAGAGGCTTATATGAAGAATATACCGGTATGGGCCATATGTCAAGACGATCCACTGTGTGTATGATTAGCTTCTTTAACTCAGATGAGTTTTGTAGCACCCTTACCATACCAGGAATAACATGTTGAGAGATCATTGTCTCAAGTGTCAAAGCTTTAGCCTTGAACTTTGGAAATGAAACGCCACGGAGCTCGGCAAGAGATAAAATCTTAACAAAAATCAGACATATTATAGTGAATACCAAAACATAGATCAAGAGATAAAATCTAACAAAAAGCACAGACTGTTGAAAACATACCTTAAGAAAGTTTGCCCCAAGAGTAAGCTTCTCCACATTCTGACACTTGTCTAGCATCATTATCGCCATGGTTTGAAGAAAATCAGCCTCCGGTTTCTTCTGAAATTTTTCCCAGTATGCATCAAATTTGGCGCAAAAGCCAATGTCTAGTTTAGCTTGGGATAAAGAGGAGACATCAACTAAATCGCATGGTGACTGAGAGTACTCGGTCAATTCGAGACAACGGATATGTGGTGCGACAATCTGCGTTGGCGCTTTAGTTATTAGACGCTTGAATTCTAATGTTATCAGAAACTGTGATTTGCTGAGATCAAGAACCCTCAGATTAATGCAGTAAAGCAACGATAAGCTTTCGAGAATGGGACAACCAGATAGAATATTAGCAATGGATTNAAAAAAAACATAACGGAGATGTTGTACTATAATAAAAAAATTTCTGTGTGTATTTATAGGGAAGATTTTGGGATTTGTTTGTGTAGTGTCGTTTTTATTTTTTTTAATCGCCTGGGAGTTTTATTTGTATAGTGTCGGTTAGTTTGAATAATTTTGTTAACGGTGGTGTTATGTTATTGACTTCCAATTTTCAACGTTTTAAAACAAAATGTTTCCATCTATGTTGGCGTTTGTTACTTATAATTATTTTAAATTACAGGAAATATCAGTTATATTTTGTTTATCAAACATATAAACGTAAGCAACATGTTATATTATTTTTCGTTTACACTTAAAAAAATATGTTAAAAATAGTAAAACATATAAACCAAAGAATTATGCTTCTCAGCCGCTGCTTTGTCCTTGACATCTCCATCTTCTTCAGTATTCTCTCCTTTTCCATCGTCGTGTCCGCCTTTCCCAGGCCTTCCCCACCATTTGTTTGACACAGTTGCTAACCCGTCTGATGGATTTGAACTCATCTAAAGCTGCCACTGTGTTTGCCAAATTAGTATTAGCCCATACATTGGACTTGCCACTCTTGTTTCCACCATGTTGCACCGTGGAATGCATGATCGTCCTCAGGTTTGGATGTTGTTAGGAACCACTGCAATCAAGAGAAACGTTGAAATCAAACGTAGACAGAGATGTCTTACAAGTTAGTACAGAGAAAAGCAGGATCAAAGTGTAATTTTCACTGAACGCCAAAACATTTCCCTTTTTTTTAGCATAAGAAAATCAAGTTAAAGAGATGGCTTTTTTGTAATATGTTTGTGAAGATATACAAAGGAATTGTATTTGAAGTTTTGAACAAATATTCTTTTACAGCTTATTTACAATATTCTTTTATCATTGCATTTGACATGAAAACAGGTCTTGTTTCTACTCTCCTACTGTAGAGCATGAGAAGCTCCAAAGGCAGCAGGCGCATTTGGTTTCAATTTCTGAGACGTATACCGACAAAACCTTTATGCTGCTTCACTTCCCTTCTCGGCACCACCTCTGATTTTTTTAACTTTCTTTCCTTCAAAGTCTCTGCATCATTTTGTTCCATGTTTTTGGGATTAACAGAATTTATTTGAAGAAGCGGAAGATTTGCAATCTTTGTGTTGTGTCTCTATTCACTTTTTGACATGACCTAATCAAATACTACATGGTTGTGACTAATGAGTGAATGCTTCTCCAATACCTCATAATGTTCTTCTGCCTTTCGATTACAAACATAGTAGCAAGAGGTAAAGAACTTACGGATTACATAAACAGAACATGATTGAAGAAGGAAAGGAACTCTGTTCTAAACCTATAAAACGAATTCAGGAAAAATCAGTAGCCAAATCCTTTGGCAAGTGAAGACTTGATCTGAGACTGAGACTCAAGATTATGGATCTCTCTTGTACTAGTCTGTTTGGTGTGTGGAAAAAATCAACACATAAATATTGAAACTAAAAAATGTTGAATAAAAAAGAGGATCTTTGGTTTTTTTTCATGCTCACATACTAAATAGGATCCTTGAAAAAGGCAATACTGTCGACGTGATGGGGTGAGATACGGACATGGCATTCACCATTGGTTCCGAATCCATGACGGCGCCTGAAATCTTCATCGTCTCCAATTCCTGGGAGACTAACTCTTGTGATGTTCTGGGTTTGAACATTGTAGTAGAAGATGTAAAAGGGTCGGCCAACGTCGAGTGAGAGTAGCTTTGGGGCCAAAATGAGATCACCAGCCTTGTTGGTGCCTGGAAAAGAGATTTGCAAACCCGTAATAGAATCCCAAAGAGACAAAGGAACCACACATGTTTGCTTTGACCATTCATGTTTGTGGACGTCCTCAAGAACCCATAAATCAAAGCTATCAAAACGAGAATAAGGGCATCTCAAAGCAATGGAAGCTAGCTTCCCTTTGTATTCTATCAATGTTGATTTATGGCCCCAAAACACAACCTCCAATGGTGCTTTTATTAAACTCCGCTTCTCAGAAAACACACAATAACTGGATTCTTCCTATATGGGGTTGCGGTAAAAGCACCATAGTAGACAAAACCGTGGATGCATACTCCGACTGATATCGAGTCATAAGGCACGGTGGTACCTTGGATGCGTCTCCAGCCATGAACTCCTCCTAGGGTTAACACCTTGTTCCCCTCATGGGATAATACTTTGTGTTGCTTGCCAATGGGATCGTATCCTAAGAATCCGAGTTGAACTGGTAAATGTATGAGTTGCTGCGTGCTAGGGTTACATATCATGAACGGACGTCCACCGGCGTTGACAGAGAGAAAGCCATGGATGGAGGCGCAGGACCCTGAGATGAAATTGAAGTTCACATAAGGTATTGCCATGACCAACTTGGCAACGACAGAACAAGGTTCCTCGTGTGAAGACGCGAGAAGATGAAGACGCGCTTCTCCTTATAATTGCCGAAAATACCATTACTCAAAGCTACTATGAACCGCGTTCGCGTTGAAGACGTAGCGTAGTAAGAATCGACGAATACTTGGCTTCGGATGATGGAAGACCAAATCTTGGAGACGCATCGGAACTTCATAACAGACTTTCCCGGCAATCTAGTCAGTATGTCCACTTCTAAATCAAGAGGGATCGGATCTATGGCCTTGCTTGTGCTTTTGTCTTTCTCAAGTTTTTTTTGGTGGTTCGACGACTTGGCAGGCAATCTAGTCATCTTTTTTAGATCTAACTTTCTTGGAGATGATGAAGAACGAACAATTGGGATTTAGGGATTTAACGATAAACCCCATCTGGTTAACAAGTGAGGAAGATGAAGAGAAACATGTGTGAACAAAAAAATGGAGGCGGCATTTTTAGGGTTAGGAATCGCAGGTCAAGCGTGAGGAGGATGAAGAGAAAGTTACGGTTTTGTAGACCTATTCGATTTTTATGGACATTTCCAAACTCACGACCTAGACCTATTCGATTTTTATGGACATTTCCAAAACGTATTCGATTTTTATTTTTATTAAATTCACTTATTATTTTAATATTATGTATTGGATTTATATTCTGTAAAACATTTTATTTATGATTTGTTTCTTGAATATATTTTTATATTAATTACAATTGAGGTGTAGATTAATCATAAGAAGAAAGCTCCGTTTTTTGCATGTTGTACTTTACTTTTTCTTTTGAATCTGGTTACAATGTGCCAACAAGTATTAGGAAACTGTCAATATGATAGATGCTGCAAAATCAGAAACACAATCTCAAGGATTTGGACATGAAACTGATTTCGGGTCATCGGCGATTTCTACTATTGATTGGTAAGTAGTATGTTACCGTTTTATTTGATTCTGGACTTCTCTAACAAAATTTCGAAGCAGAAGCAAGTACACTGTAGGATACGGTTAAAATCCGTTTGGTATTGGGTAAAAAAAAATGACGGAAAATACATGTGATCCTTTATATCAATTGCTATTGATTATGGTTTACGTCACTTTGTATTACTATTGCAAGTTGGAAGTGTAGCTTAAGGTCCCAGGAAGGTGTAGACTTCGAACTCTTGCCTTGGTGATTTCTTTGCCTTCAATTATTGGGTTCGGAAACTTTCATCAATAAGAGCATTTTGGTCATTTCAGGTCTTTTTGGTTTTGGTTTTGGTTTCTCTTTTAACGGAAAATTGCTGGTTTTTAGTATATTAAAAAATGTAATTGTTATTTCTTTTGCTTATGTGATTCATTGTCCAGTTCAAATCATTTTTTTCTTTATGGGTTAGCAAAACGTTGTTCGAATCATGTTTAAAGGTGCAAATCATTTATTTTCCAGAAACAACAAATATTATTGTAAAATTAAGACTTTTTGCTCAGCCATCTTAATTGGATATACTAGACACGGTTTTTATGCTGGATAAAATCCGTTACCTAAACTAAAAATATGTATATTTCTATAAGAATACTAACGTACAAGAATGCAAAAGAACCAACCAATTCTTGTAGACAGTATGGTTTTAACAATATCAGGTTACAGCCGCAAGTTGTGGAAAAAAACTATAAAAAAAAAACAAATCTCTTAAGTGACTATAGGTTAGGTGCGCGGTGTGCGCCTCTTCAATAGATGCTTTCACCGAAATTTTACGAATTAAATTTAGTATTTCTTGCTTCAAAATGATACTGTATCATTTAATAGTTTTTAAGCACGACACAACAAATAAACTTGAACTGCTTACTCTTTAGTTGACATATTAGCATGATTAACGCACATATTCATTTTGGGTCTCTTACCTATTTTTTTAATATTAAAATAGTGATATAGTGGTAAGAGACGTTTCTTCTATCTCTTAATTAAGAGACGTTTCTTCCAAAAGAGAAAAATTTGTGTGGATTAAAATATTAAAATATTCTAAGAAACTCATAAAAGTATCTGCGTTAATCATGGTCTTACCACAACAACCCCAACACTGCTGCTTCTCTTTTTTTTCCTTTTCCTTTCATAAAAGTCTTCTTTTTTTTGTGGCAAGAGTGATGGAAAATACATGGAGGAAAAAATATACAGTCGCAGTTTTTTTTGTGAGTTGGTCATCTGTGCAGTTACATTAATTTACTCACTTAAATTAAATTTTGTTTCTGTATGTTCTTGAATAAAGATGTAACTTTATAAAAGTTGGTCGGTTAAAAAACATTACAGCCAAAGAACATATATGGTAAAGCATAAAGGTTTATTCGGAAAATATTAAAATATGTAGGTATCAAAATTAACAAATATTTCAAACGAGTTGTGTAAGTTATGATGGTGAGAATAACCGGGTAAATTGATGCAAGCTTGAATAACTTTTTAATCCTACATCCTAAATAAAATAATGATGTATTTAACATTTGATCGAGCAAATTGAATGTCAAGAAAAATAAAAGCCATTTTTTTCATAGTGCTACCGCTCGATAGGACGAATATGCGTTTAAGGGCTATTGAAAATGTTTAAAGTGTCTAAATTCTATGTTTAAGTATCATCTTTTTGTTTTCTCTTTAAGCTTTCCTCTAA
This sequence comes from Eutrema yunnanense, assembly GCA_002933935.1. NCBI lineage: Eukaryota > Viridiplantae > Streptophyta > Magnoliopsida > Brassicales > Brassicaceae > Eutrema > Eutrema yunnanense. Next base: position 1,636,259 of record PKML01077420.1, on the reverse strand, counting down.
AGAACCTTTTTATTAGTTGTTAAATACTGCACATGTCAAGCTTGTAATTGCATTCTTCCGACCATATTGGTTTGCTTAATACAAAATATATACTACTAACTTATGGATATACGATAATATCCGTAGACAAAATCACAAAAGACTAGAGAAAACTACAATTAAGGAGTTTATTTGAATAGTGAAGGACTCTTATGTGGAATTATTAGACTAGTGGTCGAAATTTATCAATTACAGATTTCAACCGTTAATTCTCTTACTATTGTATATGATTTTAACGAAAACAACACTTGGATTTTTATAGGTTTTAAAGATTAGTATGTTTTGTTTGTCGATGATTGTTCAAGATATATATTTTTAATGGTTTGTGATAGTATCGATGTTGTGTCATCATTAAGATTCAACCCTACATGATACATGTTGTTGACACGCGAAAAAACAAATTTGTAGATAATTCTTTTATATAAAAACTCCAATTTCATGTGCATTTATTTAGCTGCAATGGTGCACTCATATTTTTGCAAACTGAAAACAGACTTTCTATAACAATAAATTTTCAATACCAGGTTATATGAAATTTGCAAAAGTGTTGGAGAATAGATTATAAGGTTAATAATGTTGATGCAATAAAGTTGGAAAATAATAACAGAATCCAATGCCTAGTGGACTCACCACTATAAATACTTCTTCGTACCCCTCCCTCTTCCCTTCACATTCATTCCTCTTTTCACTCAAAGAAACGAAAGTTTCACTCAAAAAGGCGACATGGGTGGGTTGAGTTTCCTACAATCTATGTCCGATATCACTGCCATTGTCCAAAACAGAGAGGATAAAGCTTATGTTCACCCGATCGAGAAACGCTCTGTTTCTATGCTCAGTGAGAAAAGCTTAGAGATGTGCACTGAGAGCCTCGGTACCGAAACAGGAAGCGAGAGTGGTGACGAGCTGTCGTTGCTTGCGCTTGAAGCAACCACCACTCCTAGGGCTCTTTCTCCTCTTCCAAAACCTCAAGAAGAAGAAGACGCTAACTTGCTGGCCAAGAAATCAACGATGAGTCGCAACAAAAGTTTCCCGCCACCGATAAAGTTCGTTGAAGGATCAAAGTATAATCGTATGGTGAGATCGTTAGGAGAAGATGGTCGTCTCGTTGTTCAAGCAATTAGGGTTTCGTCTCCGCCTCGTTGCTTTGTAGCGGAACGTGGTGAAGGAAGGCTCCGTCTCTGTTTATCGCCGGAAAGTTCTTTACTTAGGCACAATCACGAGGGAGAGGAAGAGGAAGAAGAAGAAGAAACAGAGGAGGAAAATAGTGAGAACTTGGAGGGTAAAAATGGAAATAAAAAGTTTAGCAGGTTTAGCAGCAGATGCAAGGAGAATGGTTGTGAGCCTAAACCAATGCTTACTTGGAAGCAGCAGCAGTTTTGGGTCGCCACTTAATTAAAAGACTTTATTCGACTACAATCTTTAATTAAATAATTTGAAATATGGGTTTTGTAATTTTAGTTATATATATAACATATGTTTTGTTTTTTGTATGATACGATTTCTGGAGGTGAATGTGAGTGGTTTCTAATTCTATTTAATGTTAAATGGAAATTACTATTATTATTGCCATATTTATTTATTTATGAATAATCATAATATCAAACAAAAACAAAATGAAAATGTACTATTTATCATCATTTTGTACGTGAAGAAAAGATGAAGAAGAAAAACTCCAAAATGTCATGTAGGAAGCTTCCTAGAATGATTTTCCCAAACACACAACCTTTTCCACTCATGTTATCTAAATTTCTGAGCGGTTCATTTCATTCCAAAACCAGAAAATAGAAACTAAAAAAAAAAGGAAAGAGAGAATTAAAAATCTCACTAACCGCAAAACTATAATTACAAATTTGGATGTAAGAAAAAAAAATGAAAAAAAAAATAAACCAAGCGTTTTTGGTCGAGTGGTAGAAGCGAAATTCGCTGGCGTGGGTATGTGCCCCGCTCCTTCGGTTCGAGCGCGCTTGGCCACCAACCCTGTGCTTTGCAAATTGCGGATCTGGACCTTGCGTTGACGCTCTGAGAGATTAGTCTCGGATCTAGAAACCATGAGGATCACTCCTAGATTAAACAAAAAAAATATATAAGAAAATAAACCCAAAACTGAAAACCCAATATTTATTAACCAAACTGAACTGACGAATAACGTTTATGGTGTTTTTTTTTTTTTACTATTGTTGGTGAAAACTACTTTTAAATTTAAAATCTACTAATCAAAATGAGGAGGTTTTACAATATAGTAGACCAAAGATATTGTTTTATATTATATTTTTAACTATTTTTTTAATTTACGTGCGAAAAAAACATATGTGGTACGTACAACGCCCACATGAACATATGAGAGATTGTTCCCACACGCCCACATGACCACATGCAAAATCTTACCTCTACATCTCCTTTTAATTCCCTACATTTTTGTTTCTCTCTTTAATTTCCTTTTCGCTCTCATTTTGATTCTGTTTCTGATTTTCCTTGTACGAATTATGAAGACGATCCTCTACCTTTTTTTTTTGTTTCTCCTAATTAATTTTCTTTTTGCGTTATCATATCCTACCAAAGTGCATGACCTCGTTAATGCACATTAGATCATTCATAAGAACGAACAAAACTCATCATATTTAATCATAGATATGCATGTAACAATATTGATGGAACTATGTATATATATATATATGGGTCAAGATTCAAAAATTCAACCAAGAGGTTGTAGTGAGGTGGTTCCCATTCGGGGTGAGTTTCGGTTTTGTTGGTTCATGTCGGGGATCGAATCCCCCCGGATGCGGAATTATCACACTAACTTTTGGCCAAGTGGGGCATCATAAGTGGGCTGTGTCACTCCCGCTCGGGAGATTATTCTGGACCCGTTAAAAGCCTGAGATTACTTCCGAGTTTAATCAAAAAAAAAAAAAAAAAATTCAAAATTTCCAGATTGAGATATTTGTGTAAGAATACATTTTGTCTATATAGATATCTAATCACGGTTATAAATACATTTAAATTGTTTTTAACAAAGCGTGTGATATAATGATTTGTTCGAATGGATAAAGAACTCTCCATATTGGTTTAAGACCATAGATCAATTTTTATCATATACGAAAAACCGATGTGTTGGTGATTGTAAACACCTTAAAATGGCAAGAATACTCGAATATCGGTTTAAGATCTACTCTAGTTATAGAGAAAAACTGTTTTAGGTGTAAATATTCACCGACGTGGGACGAAGGCTTGTCACATAGTATCCGTTAATATTTATTTAACATCCTTGTATATATAAATGGTAACCAATGAGAAGTAGACAAGTTATGAATGTAATGTCCAGTCCAAGGTCTCAAAAAGCATGTAAATATATTAAAGAGTACTTTGTTTCTCTGCAAACGAATATCGAAAGAGGGCTCTGTTTCTATGTGCCACTTGATGCTTATTATTGACCACTATCTCCTGCGGCACCCATTTCTGTGATATTTCAATCATTCTTTTTCTACATAACACATTTTTTTGCCCTTTTTTTTTATTACGTTCTATTTTGGTAACCTAACCTCTTAAACCAAAACATTCACGAATTTTGTATTCGTAACCACCATATAAATTTTGGCAACAAACAAAAAAACCACTACTATGATTTTGTAGTGGTTAAATATGTACATTCATTAGAAATTTGACTATATTATAATGTTTCGACCAATACATAATGAAAACTTTCATCACACGCCAAGATGTTTAAACAGTGTTTGCTATCTTTCCTTGATTAATGGAATGAAGCTAATCTTAGGGGAACACCAAAATCTGAATTTTGTAGCCCTAATAACCCCGATTTCATATAATTAAACATGTGCGTTCATTATAACGTATACAGTGAGTACATTATAAATTTATAATGTTTCGACTAATAAATGATGAAATTATTCATTGCACACAAGAAGATGGTTTAACAGTTTTAGTTATGTTTCCTTAATGGAATGAAACTAATTTCAGTGGAATCCAAAAAACTGAAACGGTTCACAAAATTTTAAAACCTACTATATCATAAAATAAAAATGATTTAGATTTAAAGTTTGAACTTCTAGCTTGATATCTTCTTACAAAAAAAAAGAAGAAAAAATCTTACTAATTGCGCCGAATATGACCCAGTTATGAAATTAGAGCTATTGAATATTTTTCATCAATTCACCATTTAGATAGTTTTCAGTTTGTTTGAAAAGTTTCTAGATTGGAAGAAATTGCATAAATCTAAATCACATGTTTGAAATTGATATTAAAAGAAAAATATGTTAAAAATGTCATGCTCAGATATTGGGGACTTGGGATACCTAAGGGGCCGGTCACAAAGCAACGCATCGAAACAAAAAACGGTGGTCAATTTTTCGGTTACAAACAGATGCTAGAGTTTATGACATTCAACGACCTAAAAATTTATAGATTGGAAAAAATTGCATAAATCTAAATCACATGTTTGAAATTGATATTGAAAGAAAAATATGTTAAAAATGTCATGCTCAGATCTTGCACGAATGAATATTGAATGAAAAGTAATACTAAAATCGTATATGAATATGAACCACGCGTCGAGTGGATAATCATCTAGTTAAATTAATAGTTGTATTATCCAAAGCTAACATAATGATTAATGGTAGGGTTTTTCAGTCCCCACATTTAGAGACTCTTCCTGCTTGAGAGAAACATATTTTGATATACTTGTGATGTTTTTGTCAAATATTTGATTATGTTGGTTTTCTTCTATTTATTATATATTCTATTACACGGTGTTAACCAATCACATAATTTATTTATAGAAAATCATTTTTGTTATACTTCTTTTTCATCCGTTCAAAGAAGAAAGTAAATCAAAATAAATTTTGGTCAAGATATTAGAAAGAAAAAAAAATATACAGTCCACAAATTACAAAATGTATTTTTGAGAATTAAAAAAAAATAATTACATTGGGAAAAAGAATGGTAATTAAATTGGTATTACATATATTTTTGGTGAGAGCACTTGTGGGAAGAAAAGTCAAAAGTAATAACGATAATAGTGGAAAATTCCGTTACAGAATCCTAACTTGAAAAAAAAACCAGATTTCATGCGTTTGCAACCTTTTACTCTGAGGAAGATGAGAAGCCAACTGTGATCTTCAACGAAGCCTCCAAGGTAACTCGAGCTTCTTTTTATGATTTTTTCTCCTTTTTTGTTTGTGTTTGGATTTTTACGGTTTGGTTTTTGTTAGTACGAGAAAAATGGAGCGACGAAGAGACTCAATATTGCTTCATACATGAAGAAGTTTCCAGAAGAATCGCAAAATGGATGTTTGAAGAGGACGTCGTGATCCAAGGCTCCAAAACTATCGGACATGTGGTGCTGAACCCATATTTTCTCGTTAGGAGTCTAATGGATCCGGAAATAATTTTAACTGGGGACAAAAATATTTAAACTAAAACATTATCAAATTTAAAAGCATAATACCATCTTAAAACATAGATAAAAAAATAAAATGATTTATTTATATTTAAAGTTTGAACTAATAGCTTGATATCTTCTTACAAAAAAAGATAAAAGAAAATTAAAAAAACCTTTCTAATTGGGCCGAATATGGGCCCAATTATGATATGGCAAAGAACGTGAAGCTAGACATATTGGTCACTCTGTCCGGCCCAACCCTCGCCACGGCTTATAAAGTTTAGGGGTTAATTTGTTGTTCTGATTCTCTCTATGGTTTGGTTTGTCATTTGAATCTTTTTTCTATTTTCGGGTGATTTATCTATTTTCCTCAATCACAAAATATAGAAAAAATGCTTTGAAATTCTGGAGCGATCTGTGTCTTCTTCTTCTTCTCTCCCCCCGCCTACTAACTTTTTCAAATTTCTTCAGCAACACAAACACGCAGTTTTTCATCTTCTCAGAGCTTTTGATCACGATGGATACGGCGGAAGGAGAAGGATCTACAGAGGAGAAGTACGACGTAGACATCGCAACCACCGCTTCTTCACTCGGCGGCTCCGGCGTCTTCCATATCATCAATGACATCGTCGGTTTCGTCCTCTATATGCACCAGCAGATCCCTTCGTGCGTTTCCTTCCTCTTTTCGTATCTATATGCTTCGATTTATCCCTGTTTGATGTTCGATCTGGTGCGATGTATCTATATTCGTTTGATTCTTCCATCTCTCGGTTAAGTTCGCGGATTATACTGTTTACTGCGTTCGATTAATTGTTTTTTGAGAAGAATAGAAGATTGATGGTTATGGATTTTATGGATTCCGGATGGATTAGTGTGAGTTTAGATATCAAGTCTTGGTAGGTGATTTATGGTCAAATTCTAAGGGAAATCGAAAAGCTTTTAAGGCATTTTTCTTCCTTGTGATGTGTTCATCGTATGCTCAATTCAGCCTATTGCTAAGACATTGTGAATATCTGTTGGTTTTACTCCGAAAGGTCTTATTTAACGCTCAGATTTGATCAGTTGTTGACACTACTTCCGGTTGATTTTAGTATAAACTATGTCGTATCCACTTATGAGCATCTTTTGTGCTTTAGCGTTTATTGAAAATCAAAGTTGGAGACTTAAACTTTCAGCTTTTGGTTTTGGTCACAAAAAACTCTTTTACCGATTTGCTTGTTGGTTACATCTGTGCAGGGTATTGCAAGACATGAGTCTTGACTTTGATGGACTGCAAACAGAATTTATGGATTTGGTATGTTCGTTCTACAGACGCACTGTACGGTTACGTCTTTTTCACACTCTAAGAATCTTAGGTTGTAGGAGGCGCGTCTTACACAACCAGACGTGAAGCCGCTGGTCAGAAGAAAAATTGTGAGTAGAAAAAGAGAGGTGAGGCATGAAATTAAGAAACTGCAGAAACTGATGAGCTCCATCTCGAGTCTCCGGAGCGCTCTGCAGTTAATGATCCGTGAAGCTCCTGACATTCAGAGAGTTGTGTTGATTCTTGGTGGTAGTCCATTACGGCCTCAAAAAGCTTATGAGTTGTTATTCACACACAGTGATAATGTTCTGAGCTTCGAAGGTGACTTTTCTAAAAGCAAAGCTACAGAAGCACTTTCAAAAAAGGTTTGTATCTTACCTCGGAGTTCATGTTACTTGGATTTTTTATTTTTTCCTTTTGCATTTTATCTGCTATAAGAAGTAAACAAAAAAAAATGGTAATCTCTTCACTCTTTTTTGGCTTTCTAGACTATCCGAGCACTGATCTCGACGGGTGCTGGATCAACTTCATGCCCAGGTAACTTTTGCATAAATCTCAAACTTCATCAGCATTGTTAATTTTATTTACTGTCAGGTGAATCATGGTGTAAACTGTAGAAGTGAATCTTTTATCTTTCTTCTGAATTGCAGGTCCAATGAGGCTCTTCATATTGGTTCGTGCTCCACCTTCTTTGAATCTTCCCCAACATTTCCTTCAGAAACGTGACTTCAGATACAACAGAAAGGTATATATACTTGTGCTAGTTCCATACTAGCTCCTCCAATTTCACATATCCAAGTAAAAGATTTTGATTTCGATCACACTGGGAAAAAAAATGTCGGTTGTTATTGCAGTTTGTGCCTCTAAAGTTGCGATTCAAGTGCAGAGCTCAAGACGAGGCTACAAAATCTCCTCTCAACTCCGACACAAATGATCTAATATGGTAATTCTCATTGACTTTCTCCGTTTGACAGACTAAACAAGTGAAGTTATTCACCGGATCTTGATAATCCTCTGGGTTTCATTGCAGGTTTCAGTGTCGACATGTGATAAAGGGCTTAGCTTTCCAGCAACCAGTTGAAGAATAATAAGATTAGAGTTTTGTCTTGAAATCCAATCTTGAGAATACAATGTATGCACTCTTTTATGGGTTGATTACACACCTTACTAAACTTGTTAACCCCAACATTTGAAGATATTTTTTGGTTAAATGTATAAAAATTAGGGATCAAACATATATAAAAACATAAGTAGGAGTCGGAATGAAAATAACAAATATGGGTCAAAACTCTAAATTTTATATTTACTCTTCAAACTTCCTTCACCTCTGCGCTTACTTGGGCGGACACATTCGCAGATTTTCCTTCTCCTCCAAGCGGAAGCTGATACTGACTTCTCTCTCACTCGTTAACAACACCGAAGCTTCCATTCTCGCCGGTAATCTTCTTCGACTGATTTCAAAATTTCCTTGTTTTTTTTGTTTGGTGCCTGATGTGTGGGTATATACACTCGAACTCGAATCGCTTGTTCGATTTTTAGGTCTTTCACGGGAGGAGGAAGATGATCTTCAAGATCGAAGACGTAACTGTCTACTTCCCTTATGAGAACATATATCCAGAACAATACGAGTACATGGTTGAATTGAAGCGAGCCCTAGACGCCAAGGGACATTGTCTTCTCGAGATGCCCACCGGAACTGGCAAAACCATTGCCCTTCTCTCCCTTATCACCAGTTACCGCCTCTCTCGTCCCGATTCTCCGATCAAGCTTGTCTACTGCACTCGTACTGTCCACGAGATGGAAAAAACGCTTGCCGAGCTTAAACTACTCCACGAATACCAAGTACGCCATCTCGGCGCCCAGGCGAAGATCCTCGCCATCGGTCTTTCCTCCCGGAAGAATCTTTGCGTTAATCCTAAGGTTTTAGCGGCGGAGAATCGCGATTCCGTCGATGCAGCATGTAGGAAACGGACGGCTAGTTGGGTTAGGGCTTTGTCGGCGGAGAATCCAAATGTAGAACTCTGTGACTACTTTGAGAACTACGAGAAGGCTGCTGAGAATGCCTTATTGCCTCCTGGTGTTTATACTTTAGAGGTAAGATTAGAAAGGTTTGCGTTTTTTCACAATTGTTTCTGAATCAATTTTAATTTCACAGTTTTAAGATCTGCTTCGAATGGTGTTGAATTTGGAGACTATTTCTAGGTTTTCTGCACATTTTGGCTGATGGTGAATGTGTGTTTCATTGTCAGGATTTAAGGGCGTTTGGTAAGAATCGAGGATGGTGTCCTTACTTCCTTGCGAGGCATATGGTTCAGTTCGCCAACGTTATTGTTTATAGCTACCAGTACTTGCTTGATCCTAAGGTTGCTGGAATTATATCCAAGGAGTTACAAAAGGAGACAGTTGTAGTGTTTGACGAGGCGCATAATATAGATAATGTGTGTATTGAAGCACTCAGCGTCAGTGTGAGGAGGGTTACACTCGAAGGAGCTAATAGAAATCTTAATAAGATTAGGCAAGAAATTGATAGGTACGCTATTCTTTTCCTACATATCTGATACTTTTAACTTCTCTTGGGCATGCCAATCTTTTTCAATTGAATTTCCTGATAGTTCTTGGATCCCATCTGAGTGTCTGCTCTCAATTGCATTTTCTATTTGCCTGTTTGGTTTCCTTATGGAAGTTTAAGTTAGTAAGAAAGATATCTGCTTTTATGAGATTGTTTCTTCTCAAAGAACTGACAGTGGGGAACATAAAACTACAGACACTATTGTCAGCAACTTGAAGCGCATGACTGTCTTGTTTAGTGATCCTATGGTGCAGAATTTTCTTGGTTAGATACAGGCACTGGCCTGGTTGTTTGCTGATACTAATTTTAAATTCTTATCACACTATTAAAATTGTCTAACTGGTAGGAAGGTTCAAGGCTACAGATGCTGGAAGATTGCGAGCTGAATACAACCGGCTGGTTGAGGGCTTGGCACTGAGAGGGGACTTATCTGGTAAGTATATAGTCAGAAAGGTGATAAGTGGTTTGTTTGATTCTATGAATGTGACGCAACAATATGTTTTTCTGCAGGAACTGATCAATGGCTTGCAAACCCTGCACTGCCCCACGATATTCTAAAGGAGGCTGTCCCAGGAAATATTAGACGGGCTGAGCATTTTGTGCATGTTTTACGCCGATTACTTCAGTACTTGGGGGGACGGCTGGATACTGAGATCGTGGTGAAAGAAAGCCCTGTTAGCTTTGTATCGTCTCTTAATTCTCAGGCTGGAATTGAGCAGAAAACACTGAAGTTCTGTTATGACCGGCTCCAGTCTCTCATGTTAACTCTTGAAATTACAGATACAGATGAGTTTTTGCCTATCCAGACAGTGTGCGACTTTGCAACTCTTGTTGGGACATATGCAAGGGGCTTTTCCATCATCATTGAGCCTTATGACGAGAGAATGGCCCATATTCCAGATCCTATATTGCAGGTCTGTATGTGTTGATCTACTTTCTTTTGAGTATATTGTTATTCTGGTTTCATAGATATTGTGACTGAAATATAAATTGTACCGTTCGAATGTCTATTGAGAAATGTATCTGAAACATATCTCCTTTTGTATCTTAGTTGAGCTGTCATGATGCGTCTCTGGCTATAAAACCGGTGTTTGATCGTTTCCAATCAGTAGTGATTACATCAGGCACCCTGAGCCCAATTGATCTGTATCCCCGTCTTCTTAGTTTCAATCCTGTTGTTAGTCGAAGCTTTAAGATGTCAATGACACGAGATTGCATCTGCCCTATGGTTTTAACTAGAGGAAGGTATGCAGGTCATAAAAACAAGGCTCCTAAACACTGACCTTATTGTTTGTCTTTTGTGTATTTACAATAGTGATTATTTTTCTTGCTTTTTCAGTGATCAGCTTCCTGTTAGCACCAAATTTGACATGAGAAGTGATCCTGGTGTTGTGAGGAATTATGGAAAGCTTTTGGTGGAGATGGTATCTATTGTTCCTGATGGAGTTGTCTGCTTCTTTGTTAGTTACTCATACATGGATGGAATTATTGCTACATGGAATGAAACTGGAATTCTGAAGGTAACATGATTATTTTCACAGTTTTGCATGAAGTGGAAATCTTTATATGATACCTTTGTAGTTGCTACAGGCATCAATGTATACTTTTTTTTCCTAAGACGACCACTGCTCTTAATTTTGATGTAGGAAATAACGCAACAGAAACTTGTCTTCTTTGAAACGCAAGATGTTGTAGAAACAACATTGGCACTGGACAATTATCGCAGGGCTTGCGATTGCGGGCGAGGTGCAGTTTTCTTCTCTGTAGCCAGGTAAACAAATGATCTTTGAGTGCTAGATGGTTTGGGAATACATGGCAAGAAATTTATGTTTCTGTTTCTTTGATTCTGTGGTCATGTACATAATAATGGATCCATATCGTTTGGAAATTTCAAAGAGAGTAATCACGGGTATTTGAACGGCAGGGGAAAAGTTGCAGAAGGTATCGATTTTGATCGTCATTATGGAAGACTGGTTATTATGTATGGAGTACCTTTTCAATATACATTAAGCAAGTAAGTTTTACTTAAAAAAAATGTATATCCCATCAAATATAAAAAAAATGTTAGATTCCAAGACTGAAATGGGAAAAAATTCAGGATATTACTAGCAAGATTGGAGTATTTGCGTGATACATTTCAGATAAAAGAAGGCGATTTCCTAACTTTTGATGCCTTGGTATGATTCTATGATTTTATTATATTTTGTGCAAATATTTTACATGTTTGTAACTGCTATTAACATTTGTTTTTTTTGGCTAAAAAAAAAACAGAGGCAAGCAGCTCAATGTGTAGGACGAGTAATCCGGTCAAAAGCTGATTATGGGATGATGATATTTGCAGACAAGAGGTATAATAGATTAAGTCACTAAAGTCTCCCTCTCCGAGTCTGATCATTTAGGTTGTTGCTAAATTGTTAGGACAGAAGAGAGAGATATGCTTATTATGTTGGTCTAATAATAAACTAAACTGCCATTGAGGTTTAAACTTGCAGATATAGCCGTCATGATAAGCGGTCCAAATTACCCGGTTGGATACTTTCACATCTGCGTGATGCGCACTTAAATCTAAGCACTGACATGGCTATCCACATTGCCCGAGAGGTAAACCTAAGATTCACTACCCTTTTTTTTTGAGTTAAAGAAACCATAAGCATTAAGAAGAAGTTTGGGTTATTTCTGCAGTTTCTAAGGAAAATGGCTCAACCGTACGATAAGGCAGGTACTATGGGCAGAAAAACTCTGTTAACACAAGAAGATTTGGAGAAGATGGCTGAGACTGGTGTGCAAGGCATGGTTTAGTTGTTAACCGATTTTTTTTGTTTATGTCTATCAAAAAAACATCCATAGCAACTTTTTCACAATAGGGTGCCATAATTTGTTTGGTTTTTCCTCCTTTTTTTTTATAAGAATCGAATCGAAATCTAAACTCGTAGAGTTCTTTTTTTGTTTGGTATTTTAGCAAGTTTCGTTTTGGCCTTGAGCAATATTTATGCTTAATTAGAAATCGAAGATCTGAGGTAATTTCAGTTTGGTACAACTAATTTTTTGGTTTATCCAAAATTAACAACCTCATACCAAAAGAATGATTAGATTTGAATAGACTTAATCATGAAATTTAGAAACCGATAACATTGTTTTTACCCTAATCCATAAATGTAATCCGTTTTGATTTTTATCGAACTTTTGATTAACATGTAAACAAATTTGTTGTACTTGAATTCAAACACTGACATAATCATAGAAGAAGAAAAACCAACTATATCATATTCAATCAATTCATCATTATTCAAATCAACCTGCAATTTATTTTTTGAGAAAATGATCAAATAAATTTAATCAGTCAGTGGAAGTGAAATTGAAGTTGGCACAATTAGTGCGACGGCCCAATAACGTGGAACTAAACCCTAATCTGTTACTCGCCAAATCGATTTCAATCAAATTATCTTCCAACTGTAACCCTCCGATTACCACAGAGGTTCTTGCGTTGACTCCTCCGTCAACAAAACCCAGACAGATGACGTCATCGCTGACGCTCACCATCGAGTTAGCTC
>PKML01077420.1:1605118-1621294 GCA_002933935.1 Eutrema yunnanense | reverse complement strand
TACACATAAGTTCTTGGACTGCGCTAAGGCTTATACAGAGGTTGAGTTCTTAAAACTTTATGGATCTTTCAGGAAAATGTATCCTGCTGCAGGCGCGTATCTGGATACAAGTGTTGAAGTGGGAAAATGGGCAAGATGCTATTTTCCAGGAGAAAGATACAACATAGACACCACCAATTGTGTTGAATCCATCAATGGTGTTTTCAAAGAAGCAAGAAAGTACTCCTTATTACCAATGATTGATGCAATTGTTGGGAAAGTGAGTGAATGGTTTAACAAATATAGGAAGCTGGTCGCAGAAACATCAATGACACAAAAACTGGTGCCTCGTGTGGAGATGATAATGCACGAAAGATGTAAAGAAGCAAAACTGTTAACGGTGATTGAGCTAAATAGTTTGACGCTCGAATATAATGTGATTGGACGCGATGGCAATATTTACTTGGTTGATTTAAGAAGTTTCACTTGCAGTTGCAAGCATTTTGATATAGACAAATTTCCTTGTGTCCATGCAGTAGCATCTGTGACCACTTGCGCAGATAAGGAGATCCAGGTAAATTTGCAAATTTATCTCACATTCTGTCGTGGATGAAGTATATTCTCGGGTCGGTTCTGCTAAAACTCGAGATCCGATCGAGTACCCGAAAAAATTACACCAAAAAATATAATTTATATATATATATATTTCCGGGTTCTTTCGGGTTATTCGGAATTTTTTGGGTTATTTCGGATTATTTGGGTATATTTATTTCGGGTTTGTCGGGTTATTTTAGATTTTTTAGGTACATTTATTTTGGGTAATTCGGTTTCAAAACCGATCCGAACTGATCTGATTTATTTTTGGTTCCATACCGGATTCCATTTAAAATCCTAAAACCGATCGAACCCGACAAAACTCAAACCGAACCGAACCGAATTTTTGTCGGGTTCTATTCGGTTCCTATCTTCTCCGACTTCGGATACCCAAGAACCGAAAACCCAACCTGAACCCGATATGTGGACCGGAATGCCTAGCCGTAAGTAAAAGAATCAACATCCGTTGGTTAATACTTAATACCAATGTTTAATGGATATGCTGATGAATATTAAGTATGTTATTTGTCTTTATTTAACAGTAAAAAAATCAACATCCGTTGGTTAATAGTACTTAATAGTTTAATACAGTCCCTCGTATCTGAATGATTAGATTGATTTGGTTGAATACTCTTCTTCAATATTGTTCGTTATGAATTGAACTCCACTTACAAAATCATAGAAAATCAACAAATACACTCATTACATTATTCAAATCAAGTAATACTAAAATTTGCCAAGAAACGATTCCATTGGCCCCATATTAATCCATATAATAACAGCCAAGAAAAATGACCAAATAAATGTAATCAGGCCGTGGAAGTGAAATTGAAGTTGGCACAAGTAGTGCGACGGCCCAATAACGTGGAACTAAACCCTAATCTGTTACTCGCCAAATCGATTTCAATTAAATTATCCTCCAACTGTAACCCTCCGATTACCACAGCGGTTCTTGCGTTGACTCCTCCGTCAACGAAACCCAGACACATGACGCCATCGCTGACGGTCACCATCGAGTTAGCTCCGACGATCCTCCAAACGACGTCGTTGCTTTGAAGCACAAGCTGGATCTCCGGCACGGCGTATCCTACGCGCGTGACGCCGACATTCTTGGTGCTAAAACACGCGCCGAACGGAGCCACCGACGAAACTCGCTTGATGTTCCTCGCGGCGGCTTCTCTTACGAACGCCGATGTGAATGCGTTGAAGATCGATGTCTCCATCACCGCGTAAGGGTTCACCGTGCTGATTTTGGTTCCTCGTCCGGTGCTTCCGTCGATCTTCAAGAGCGTTGTGTTGATCGGAACAGTTTTCTCGGCTATTTTGATCGCCGTCACGCCGATGAAATACTCAGATGATCCCTCGCCATTTGCATACGCAGAAGCAGTGCTCACCGGATTGATGAGCAACGGTGTGGTGGTGAGTCCGGAAATCTGGATTCCGGGGAGGAAAACGTACGGTCCGTTTCCGAAGAAGGCGACGCCTTTTCCTCCGGAAGGGAGACACACCGCGAATTTTCGGTTGAAGCCAAATGCGGCGGCGAATTGCGACGGCAATCCGATGTTGTGCCGTCCCATCCCGGCCATACCGACGGTTCCACTAGCTAGTCCTTCAAGCAGAATCGTTGACCCGCAAAGGAAAATCAAATCAGGGATTCGGACGAACCGACCCGGATTCGACCCGTTAGTTGACTGAATCGACACAACGTCTAAAGCAATTTCGCCGGTAGTTGCGATTCCGGTGACGCTGTTGTCAGGACTAATGCTGCAAGTGTTGTAGTTACAGCCAGGCCTCGGAGAAGGTGAGCATGATGGGGTATTACAGCCAAAGGTGCCGGCGCGTGAGCACACGGCGGAGTTGCAGCGAGGGGGTCGGTAAGTGGTGGAGACGTAATCTTTGTCGCAGTTGACCCAGAGATCATGACCACCGAGATCGAAGACGACGGAGGCGGCGACGAGAGGTGTGCGTTGGTTGATGATGGTTGTGTATTGGAGGGTAGATTGGTCTTTTGTTACTGGGAGAACGAGAGCTTTTGGTCGGAATGATGATGGTTGAGCAAATGTGGTTGATGAGAATGAGAGTGAGAAGACGAAGACGAAGAGAAGATGATCGGTGAAGACGCCATTGGAGATGATGATGATGATAAGGTTTGTGTGTGTATTTTATAGGGAAGATTTTGGGATTTGTTTGTGTAGTGTTGGTTAGTTTGAATAATTTTTGATTACGGTGTCACGTTATTGACTTTCCATTTTCAAATGCTTATGATATACTACATCTGTTTCAAAAAGAATGTCATTCTGACAATTATCACACAAATTANAATGCTTATGATATACTATATATCTTTCGTGATTTTGCTTCTATTTATGTGAAAATGACGCAAATTAAATCCATTATTTTGTTTGGGTTAGAATAGTAAATAGTTCTTGTCTATTCTATTAATTAAAATTTAAAAATGAATAGAAAGGCATGTGTAGTCCAAATTATTTAAAAACAAAATGTTTCCATCTGTGTTGCCGTTTGTTACTTATAATTATTTTAAATTACAGAAAATATTAGTTTTATTTTGTTTGAACATATAAACGTAGAGTAATATGTTATTATTATTTTTCGTTTACACCTAAAAAATATGTTATTCTTTGTAAAACAAATGAAGACACTAATTAAGCATGTAAGTGTGGCTTCAAATGCAAACATACACACCATAAAGAAGATATAATCTAATCGTTTAGTTTAGTCACTAGTTAGTTTGATTAAATATACTAAATAATAGGTTGATTAAGAATAATAATGTGTTACTTTCTGATGAATGATTCGAACCGTACGTACGACAATAATAGATGGAAATAAATATTGGAAGAGAGAGGAAACAGCAGGTTGGTGATGAAAGCCAGGTGGATGGGTGCCTTTCTTGACTTTTTGACCTTTCTATTCGATTGAAATTCGACATGTCCACGGACTAATCTTTAATTAGGATCAAAATCTTTAATACTCCTTCGGTTTCTTTTTATAAATAGTTTTGGCTAAAAGCACAACTATTAAGAAACGCATCTTTTACTAAAAAATATCATTTAATATATAAATTAAAACTAATCCAGCCAATTATAAAAAAAACTGCAGAATAGCCCACACAGTATTCGATAAAGGTAAAAGTTGCATAGAAACATGAAAACAACTTATATTGTGAAACAAAACAAAATCTCTAAAACTACTTATAAAAAGAAACGGAGGGAGTATGAAATACCGATCGTTTCCACCGACTAATCTTTAAATACTACTCAATCTGTTTCACAAAAAATATCATTTTAACACATTTCACACATATTAAGAAATTTTGTAATTTTACTAATATACTCATATTTAATATATCCATAATTAATTCAAAATGATTTAATTACAAAGGTTATTAGCTTTGGGTAAAAGCCAATTTAGAGAATTAATTGAAAAAATTGCATTAAAAATGTAAAACAACAGTCTTTTTGAAACAAAAAATACGATACTCTTTGTCAAACAGTAGAAGTATATAATAATCTATGATCAGGCATAAAATATAATTACATATTACAAAAAAATGATAATAACTATATTACACCAGTCATCCATCCATTTTGTACATATGAAATAGATCCTTAAAAATTAGTATTTTACATCACTATTCTGTGTTCATGCGATAAAATAAGTAGAAGATCTTACTATAGACAATACGAGCTAAGTTAGATTCGATCGTAATAGTTAATGAACATAATTAACTTTCTTTAAGAATTAAAAAGCTACGTACTAGTATTAATTAACCGACACATACACGAATTCGATCGTAATAGTTAATGAACATAATTAACTTTCTTGGGCCACATCAATTAGGGATGTCAATCGGGCTGGCCCGGCCCGGCCCGAAACCCGTAAAGCCCGCATATATTTGAGCCCGACCCGGCCCGGATAGGGCTCTAGGGCTTTTCGGGCTTTTTCGAACTTTTTTTTACAAACACAAAAAATCACAATTCTCAATTGAAAAATAATTAAAACAAAATATTTATCAAAATAAATCTAAATTTGAATGTATTATATCAAATCCAATTAAATTTAAAAGCAAAAGTTTGACTAAAAACAAATAAAATTCAAATAAATTGTATTACTAAATAAAACATAAAATCAAAACACTTCAAATCTAGGTAGTAAAGTTCAAATTAGAATCTCCTTCATCGTCTTCTAAATCTTCATCACCATCAAGAGCTACAGATAAAAAAAGAGTAAAATAATATTAAGTTTTTAAAGGTATAAATCATGTAGAAATGTCATTGAAAGTCTATAGATAAAGATTTTAAAAATATGAAGTAAATATAGATGAATGATAATGGTACATGGGTCATGAAATGTAAACTCATCCAACCAAGTGCATGTACAAATCAGTGTTTCAACGTTTCTTGGTAAAAGACGATTTCTATATTTATCCAAGACATGCGCACCAACATCAGTGATGCCACTGTAGTTATCGGAATGTTTAGAACATCACATGCCATACGAGCTAACTCACCATAATGTTGTGACTAACACTTCTACCATTATAAAACATTCATGTCTTCAAAAAAAGTCAGTTCCAACATATCGTCTTCTAAGTATAGAGTCAATTTAGACTTTCTTTCTTTTGGTACGTTTTGAAATCATATGATAAGCGAACCTAAATTTAATAAGATTTGCGTAATCAAATAGTTTCGGGCTTTTCGGGCTAGCCTGAGCCCGATCGGGCTAAGCCCAAAAAACACACTAGCCCGATCGGGCTTAGCCCGAAAGGCCCGATTTTTTCGGGCTTTTATTTCTATGCCCGAGCCCGCTGTTTTTCAGGGTCGGGCCGGGCCGGCCCTCGGGCTTTGGCCCTAATTGACACCCCTAACATCAATGAATGGAGTATAATAAATGATAAACACGTTAGTAGTATTAAATTTTATTTGTCTTTTATCAAACAACTAGATTAGGTCTCGCGTGATACGCGGATAAAAAATAAAAGATTTAGATACTAAAATTGATAATATATTTAATTATGATATATATAGTTAAATTCTAAATTAAAATTCCGTTTAATTATCTATAAATTACGTTTAGTAATTCGAATTTAAGAAAACTCAAAATTGATTCATATTACCTATAAATCTTATAAACAATCTCTTTAAATGAACGAGGGGATTCCATAATTACCAAACACACAATAACAAATTTTTCGTCTAATTAATTTTATATATTATGAATCGTATTTTTTTATATATTTAACACTTTTTATTTGGTAGTTTTTTATTTTTTTTCTCTTACTTTACTTTTTCAATGTTATTAGTTTTCATAATATAAAACACAATTATTTTTCCTTTTTTGTTATTTTTATTTAATAGTTTTTTTTCTTTACTTTTTCAATGTTATTAGTTTCCATAATATAAAACACAATAGTTTTTTTTTTCTGTTATTTTTTATTTTAAAAACATAAATAACTAACAATTTGAAAATTTATATTATTATTTTGACATATGTCGCGATCTAAATTAACAACGACACATATCACGATCTCGTGAATGATAATTATCCGATGTATCATGCTCACGTTGAGAGATCCAGTTTTATATAATAAGATCAACATCGGTTAAGATATTATTTGACGTTTTCAAGATAGGCGTCTCGGAGAGAAAAACAAGTGTTCTGAAATCGTCGCCGTCTCTTGCTATTATGGGATAACACATGCTTTAATTAAATATCTGAAAAACTAAGCCCATCTATCATAAGCCGCTCATTATTTAGGCCCAAGTTGATGCCAATTTCATCGTTTTTTTCTGATTATTAGGCAATTATGAGAAATATATAAAAAATTGGATCCATAGATGCAAACAAATTCGGCGTNTCCAACTTTATATAATAAGATCAACATCGGTTAGGATATTATTTGACGTTTTCAAGATAGGCGTCTCGGAGAGAAAAACAAGTGTTCTGAAATCGTCGCCGTCTCTTGCTATTGTGGGATAACACATGCTTTAATTAAATATCTGAAAAACTAAGCCCATCTATCATAAGCCGCTCATTATTTAGGCCCAAGTTGATGCCAATTTCATCGTGTTTTCTGATTATTAGGCAATTATGAGAAATATATAAAAAATTGGATCTATAGATGCAAACAAATTCGGCGTTAAATTAAAAAGAAATTTGCAAAGAAACCCTCCAACTAACTAACCTCAGCCTTTGTGTGGCGTTTTTTTTTGTTTAATTAGTTGAAGGGTTTGTTTTGTAGTTTTTGTAGGTTGAGGGTTGTTTTGAAAAAGTTGGAGGATTCTTTTGCAAATATCCCTTTTTCGCTGAAATAAGAGACATCATTCATCAGTGTGGTGTTTTTTAACGATTATCAAACCAAAAAAATTCATCCTCTTTATTCATGTCATCGTTTGCAAGAGCCTGATTTGATGATATCCAAATCAAACTAAGACACATCCTTCCATTACAGTGATTGCTTTGCCTCTCAGCAGAACCCTCTGCTTCTCTTTGTCCAGGTGAACCTTGAGCGTTCCGCCTCTGCTTGAAGCCTAAACCCATTTTCAAAATAAATCACCAAATCTTTCTTGAGGAACTAGTTAATAATACTCATCACTTCAAAATCTGTATGAAGAGAGGGAGAGAGAACCTGGTAGGCCAAGAAATCGCACTTGTTCATCTTGATGCTCCAGTAATGTGCCAAGGCACAATGCGCACTTCCAGTAACAGGGTCCTGAAACACCAGTAAAAATAGCAAAAGAGGTAACGTTTTTCTTTTGCTGTTTTGATCACTTGTTCTTAATCGAAGAGCAAATACACCTATACATGATAGCCTAAAGATTTTTGGTCACGGCATGGAAACACATTCACTCACTATTTACCTCGTTAATTCCTGCTTTAGGGGCGAAGTATCGACTACAGAAATCATATGGAGATCCTGCAGAAGCAGCAGCGGTCACCATCAATCCTTCGCAAGGACATTTCAATATCTCATCTACTCGTGGCTGCAATTCTGTAACAGATTCCCACGACGAAAGCACAACCTGCAATAAATCGAAAAGAATCCAGATTTTAAAGGTTCCAAAAGACGCAACAGCCAGGAAAGAAGAAGAAATTGTGACAATTGCTGAAACATTTACGAGGATGTCATTCTTTGTGGCTTTAACATCAACAATGGTAGCTCCATCCAAGGCTTTGGAAAAGACAGAGAGATCATTAATGGAGTTGATATCACAAGTTGGAACAACGGGGAAATTCAATTCGATCAAGATGGTTGGTTCTTCTTCTTCATCATCTTTGAGCTCTGAAGTAGGTGGAAGCCGTTTGGCTGTTAGAATCCCAGATACTGTGGCGAACTCAACTACTTGTGAATCAACCAAACCGTTTGAGAAGAGAACGTGAGCTGATGCTAAAGTGGCATGACCACACAGATCCACCTTCAAAAAGAGAAATCCCATTCATTATAGCTGCATGAGAGACTACGAAAGTGCACCAATTTCATGAATTCGAGTCGGAGATTCTTAAAAGTACAGTCTTTTCAGTCAATAACAACAAGTCAACTGAAAAATCCGAAATCGAAAGTTGGAAAATCGGGGAACAATAGCAGGCGATTAGCGAACCTCAACAACTGGAGTGAACCACCGAAGACGGAAGCGAGGGAAATCGCGATCATCGGAGACGGTGATCGGAGTAAGGAAACAAGTCTCGGAGATGTTGAATTCGGCGGCGAGAGACTGAAGCCACGCGTCGTCTCTCTGATTATCATCGTCCAGAAAGCAGACAGCAGCTGGATTCCCCTTGAAGGCGGAATCAGCGAAAGCATCAACTACGAAGTACTTCACTCGCTTCTTGGCCGCCATTTTTGTTTGAGCAAAGCTTGATCATCTGTGGAATTACTGAATCTTCACTCTTTTTATTGGTCGCCCACTCTTACGCAATTAAAAAATAATACTAGTAATAAAAAATGGGATTTTTGTATGAAAAGAAAGTTTGAATTTTTATCTGTAGAACAGGTTATCTATTTAATCCAATAATAAAAATAATCACTTTAAGCGTACAGATTGAGAATACAATAATACAAGCTTACAAGACCACATAGAGGGAAGAAGCAAAGAGAGTTCCTTTAATTGCCCTGGAGGAGGCCAATGCAGTTTTTTTTTTTATTCATAAAAAAATTATAGCTACAAAGGAGTGTATGTGATGTTACCAAGCTCCTTCCTTTGACATCCTAAGGAAATGCGCGAGACTGATGCTCGGTTTCTCTCCTGAATCGTCACTGTTCTTCCATTTGATCCTCGTTGTCTTGGTTGCTTTCCTTCCTATTTGTTCTGTTGCAGTTGTAGACACTAGATTGTGGTACTGCTCCAAAAGAAGACGGTTTCTTTCAGGTTTGTTACTCTTTATTCAACATCTAAGCAGAACATAGCTGAGGAGATGTACCTCACAAACACCGTGCAGAAGCAATCTATGGAATGGGTCTTGAACCTTGAGCTCAAGAACATCTCCTTCACCACCTTCTTTGATGAAATGACTTATGCAGTTCTGTGAAAAGAATATTAACAATTCTTGAGACTAGGAGCAAGCAAGAATTGTGCGTCTCTGAAGAATCTGTACCTCATATCCCTCGATTAGTTCTGGTAAAAAGCTACGTCGAAGAGCCTCTCTTGTTCTACACTCTATTCTTCGCCAAGCATTTAAAACAGCGGTTTTACCAGCATCCACACGGCCGTTCTGCCTCACGGATGACCGACTCAAGGATTCCATGATATTGGCCTGACAAAAGCACAGTTTTCATTCAATTATGGTCAAGACTTAATTATGTCAAACAGATCACACCATTGATTCTACAAACAACATAATTTTCAGATCATTACTAGAGGAACTTGTAATTCTTACGACACACCAAGACGGTAACTTACCTCCTTGTCCATGTCTATGTTTCTAAATTTGTCCCATTCTCCAACATTAGTCAAAGAAAAGGCAGAGGGTGGGACATCATCACCTGTTGTAGAGTCAGTGTAACAATGAATGTTAACACGGATGGCAGTAGCAAAAAATCGAAAACATGGCAAAAACTCAAAAGTACATTTGAGATTGATCACACTTTGAAAATGGAAAGTAATCTTACCCCACGGTGGTGGAGCAAACAAGCCTCTGATTTCTTCAGCATCTAAACGAGGAACAAGTTCCATGAGAATACGATCATTTAGCCACCTCCGAGAACGCCGGTTACTAACCTGCGAAAGAAAACTCATTAGCTACTAGAATATAAACTTCAAAAATCCATCTTTGATCCCCTGTCTTATATTGGTTGCAAAGATACAGAGAAAATCACCATCTCTAAGCATAACAAAAGATACATTTACACAAAAGAAAACATTGTTCCAGTATATGTTACAAAAAAAAAAGAAACTCACTTGTCCCGTCAGGCTCTCGAGGGTCTCAATTTTCTTTTCAAGCGAGAGGCCACGAGAAACACAACTAGTATCTCCTGCACGTGAGAAATTCATTCATTCCCGGAAAACACACAAATCAGAATCCCCAAATTGATCGAATGAAGGGGATGAAACCAATATCACTCGCTTAGAAAATTTACCTCTACGGGGATCAATAGGGGACGACGACATAACAAGGCTCTCATCTCGCCGCATGACATTGGTAGCCGCCATGATTCAACAAATAAATCTGAGGAAATTGGTTGATCTGAACAGAAATCCGAGCCACGAGACTGCTTGCTTTTATAGGAAGGAGGACAAAAAGGTTTCGATTACTCCGGTTACCAATCACCACGACCACGAGAATCAACGGAAGCAGCGATTTGGGAGTCGTAGATCAAAATGGCAGACGCGAACGTATCAAGGCCAAGGAATATGCCGTACATATGATATTTATACCCGTTTCAACCGGTCTGTTCTCTTCGCCCACGGTATAACCGGTCCGATTCAAGTATTCGAGGATTTGCTTCTTACTTACATGATTCCCAAAGTTTAAGTGTAAATAAAATAAACAAGTTGAGAAAAATAACGAATTAAACGGTGAAATATGGTATTATGATGCTATACAAAACGTATCTAATATCTCTCCCAAGGTAAAAAAAATATATTCGTGTTTCCTGAAAAATTTACAAACTCAAAGAGGTTTGGTTTCTTCTGGTTCTGGTCTTCCTTTCTTCAAGAATCTGATGGGTGGTCGATTCTGATAATGAGAGACTCGTGTAGCTGATCCGATGGTGGTTCTGCAATGCAACTGTCGTCATTCTTTTTGCCATCTAATATCTCTGTTGTATTCTCAGCCAATGCTTTGTCCAGTGATGATTTCGCCACTCTTGTTATGCATATTATCAGAATTACTGTCCCACAGAAAATGATTAGAGAAGATATATATATGTGTGTGGAAATGATTAGAGAAGAAACCCACCAGCTAGAGCAATGCCAAACATCATTAGCACCTGCATTCACAAGTCACAATGCGGAAGAAAGACAAGTCAGACTTGCACTGCAAGGGCACAGAGACACTTCACAAACCACAAGTACATATATAAAATCTATGAAAGAGCCGAGATTATCGCCAGTGTTAGTTATTTCCCACATCGAGACTTGGTTATCCTCAGGTTTTCCTAGAGCAAAATTTCTCAATCCAGAAATGTATGTCACTGTCACATGATGGAACCTAGAAGTGCATGTCATATTGTGGAAAATTAGCAACTCTACATTTTATCGTGGGCTAGACACCAATAAGATTCCCAATAAACATCATACAATAAGATTTAAGTTAAACTTCCGATGATTCGGACAAGTTGTTATTCTTTTCTGACAGTACTACAAACTTCTAAAATCTATGCAATTTGCTCTCTTCTAAATACAGATGATAACTGGTATGCTATTTTGCATTACAGCAGAACACACACAGGTATCTTCAGTCAGTCAAGCTGATCTACGCTCATAACCAATCTAGTAGCCAAGTGGAAGTAACTGAACAAAAACTTACCCAACGAAATACTGACACCTCATGCCATCCATGTGTAATATCAGAAAGATCTTTCAGAGTAGTTCCAACATAGACTAGCGCAAACGTAATGGGCTGTTACATTAAAACATTTCAGAAGATTAGTATATAAATGTTATGGATAATATGAGCAACTGGCACTTTCACATGCATGCTAATTTGAAACAAATTCTGTTGTTTTCTCACTTTCTCCCCTTTGGGGTCGATCCGAATTGGGTACATACAGCAACGCATGTCCATTTGGGTTAAACAACAGCTACTTATCTCCAATGATAGAGTAGTTCTTGGGTGTAAAAACAAAAGTTCAAAGCACTAGGCCCTCCTTCCACAACTATCAAAGTAAAAATGGCCAACATGCAAGCGAATACTAAACAAATGTCTGTACCATCATTCCCAACCAAGTGGCCAGCATGTATTCCCCTAAGCGAACGGGGGTTACAGATAGGAGGTAATTCAACATATTGAAGGGCAATATGGGGACAACGCGTAACAGCAAAACTATCTGTAAAGGAAGAATATATCAACATGTAGTTAGCAGTCAATCAATTAAATGTAGCCAGAAACTTTAGGTACTTTACCACACTGTTGGTCCCATGTATAGCTTGTGTGAAGAAAAACGAATTATTAATTAATTGAGAGAGTGCTACTTTCATGCCTTGAAGCCAGATCTTTGAATTGCAACGGAAACAGCTTGAAACTTTGGATAATGCTTTATTTTTGAAGCGACATAAGATTTACCAATCTGCATGATACCAGAAAGACAAAAGATAATCATCAGCGACAATGAGATGGCGAAGCCACACTTAGTTTGATTGCCTAGTTGGGAAGATGCAAAAAACAGGAATCAGTTACTTCTCTGGTTATAGCAAGCAACACTATTGCAAGCGACATATATTAGAACAGATACTACCATATCGAAGAGACATACCGTTCTACCAAGCAGAAATGCTGCTGTTGCACCTAATGTAGCTCCAAGAGAGTCGGCTACAAATCCTACTGGCAGGCCAAAAAGGTAACCACCCCCTAGCTGTAGAGACCAAATTACAATTATCAGAACAGGGATACAAATTCATAGTATCCCATCTTGTAACGAAAAATTAATGCACAAGCAAACATCATAGAAAAGCACCCTAGACTCACTACATAGTAATGAATCGACACCTACCGTGAGTACAGAAGCAGGGACCGCCACAATTGTGAGGGGAATATAAGCCAAAGCCCTGCAAATTTCAATGAGTTAAAAAGGGCCTACCAGAAGATTTTTTAAGGCATCCAGAAAACAATCTTAGCGAAATTAACCGAGATTAGTGGTGGGAAACAAAAGAGAGAGCAAAAAAAAGTAGCAAGCATGAAAAACTTACAATGCAAGTGGACCAAAAGGTCCAAGATCTTCCTTAATCCATAACAAGAAGTCCTTCAATGTCTGCGGAAATGGAACAGAACAAATGATTCTAAAGCATATACATTCGCCTGATCTATGACTAATGCTCTACGACCAAGTCCAGGAAAGATCCCAATTAACTTCATAAGAAGACTTGCCGCTTCCTTCAAACTATAGATCTTCGCAAAATGGGATTTCATGAAGAGTCAAAGTGTAAACAATCTAGCAACACTAATTCCAAACAGAGATATAGTTCCAGGAATACTTCGTTCTATCCATTCTAACGATATAAGATATGATAGAAATTATCACTACAACAGCTGCAAATACACGCAAAACGCGAATAGCGGGGATAGGGGGAGAGAGAAATTGCCTGCTCAACCGGGAGAAAAATGAAAGCGGTGCCGATAGCTACCAGGAGGAGGAGCGAGATTGCGATTCGGGAAGTGGACAGAGTAAGAGACCTCGCCGCCATATATAAGGATCTGAGGCGACGCCGCCACCAAGGCCTGGAATGGTCGTCCTCATCGCCGTCATAGTCGTATTGGCCTCCATTTAAACAAGCTCCTGGCTTCAGCCACGGCCTCGCCCTTAAGCCCTCCACTTTCGCCAGATTTGTCTTCCCTCCCAAAACGAATCCCGACTCTTGTCGCCGCTTTTTTCTTCACCCCGATTCCGGAGATATGCTTCAGACGTGTCTCCGAATGTGTAAAAGAAGAAGAATGAGAGAGAGGATTGCAGAAATCGATAGATAGATGGGAGAGAAAGAGGGGCTTGTGCTTCAATTCTTCGGTTTTCACTGTTCTTCGATCTTGAGATTCTGTTGCGTCTCGCTCGTTCCGGTTTTCACTGTCGAAACCTTTTTCCGCGAACATTTTCCTTTTTGTCCTCATTGGCCCAAACATTGAGCTCATAAATGACCCAAAAAGCCCAAATAGAGCAAATAATATTCTTATTGGGTATTTGTGTCTCCACTGAACTATAGGCGAAATTGCTCATTTAATTGGATGGGGAGGGGAAATAGACAAATGTAGTGTATATCCTTATAAATACCGGTGAAAATTAAAAGAGAAACTTAATAATTTTTTTCTTTTCACAACATGGAGCTCCGAATGAAAGGCAGATATGTGTTACCAAATATTGAGTCGGTCCTAAGATTTAAAAAGCTAAAAAAAAAATTTAATTGTGCACTAATTTTAAACATAAGATTTTGATCATTTGTCACACTTTACTAAACTATATAAACCAAAACATGAGACTTAGAAACAACAAACGAGACGACAATGAAACTTAAAGAGCACAAGTCTAGTTATTACAACTTTAGTCTTAAGTGATTTTTTCTATTGCTATTATCTTTTCTTCGATCGTCACTTCCAAATGTGTAATTTTTTTGCGGATAGCTGGATCCAGATTGCCTACTGCTATGCCCTCAACAGAATCTTTTGATAATCTTGTTCATATAGAATCTGGATAGACGCTAAGGTCCTCAGCAGTCTCATGCAAGTATCTAAGCTCTTTAGTTTCTAGATAATAGACAAACTGAAGCTTGAAGGCCACTAAAGCCTTTTTGAAAACCAGCTCATAACCATCAGGTATTTTAAAACCGGAATATTTGATTCTGTTTCTGCTATCCTCTGCCAAAATTGCGTAGTTATATCGTTCATGTTTTGCAATAAGATCATGAGCTACTTTTAGTCCAGTAGATGGCAACACTTTCAAATAATCACAACCACTAAAGATGCATATCTCCAGCAACATATCGTCTTTGAATTTAGAAAAATCATAATCCTTACTCACAAAAGATTGTATCTTATTGGCTTCGAACATAAGAGTTTCACCATCCTTGAAAAAATTTAATTCTTGGACATCCAAATGGTATGAGGTCAGAATCAGCAGTGAGAACATCATAAACACTTTATAAATAGCCAAGTAAGCAAGTTGTGCATCGACCTCGTAAGGAGCAACAAGAATATGAGTCAGATGAGGTAGGTTTAGTGATGTATTCTCGGATGTGTTTAATAGCTCCTTTATACAACCACATATACGCGTCGATAGCGACGATACGATTCTTGAGGTCGACCATGTCGTACTCTTTATCCATCATCTCTTCGAACAAAGAAATAAGACCTTTAATACCTATTGATCAATCGAGTTTTCTTATTCTCAAACTCTTCGCGGTTACAGCAGTCAATAACAACATCTTCGTATAATATATAGACGAAAGCGCCTAAATTGAATTTCTTGTTTTCCTTTTGTTACATTTTTCATTTTTTATGATATTGTTTGTTTCCATTTTCTTTTTAGTTAATTTGTTGGATTGGTTTAAGGTGGCAAAAAGGCCAAATGTTTACAAAGACCATTCTGAAAAGGCCCAAAACCCATAGGATTTCCATATTCAAATACGATTCTACACTCTTTCCTAAAACAAAAATTAGATATGTACTAATTTTGAACATGAGATTTTGATCATTCGTCACATTTTACTAAATTATATAAACCAATAACTCTATGAAAAACTTGGTCATCCAAAAAATTGTACTATACTTAAAAAAAATATCCGCCAAAAAATTATACAACACTAAAAAAGGAAAAATCGCATTTTAACCTTCAAAATATAAATCGCTAATACTTTAAATCTTGATGGATTTTCTTTCTCAATTTAAACCATCAAACCAATAAAACTCACACCTAAAACCATTAAACCAACCAAAATATTTAACGAAACTAACATAACTTTTAATTTACGCAAATTTGAAAACTAGTTTGATAGTTTTATGGATGAGTTTCATTGGTTTGATGGTTTAAAGTGAGAATACAATTCTATCGAAGTTTAAAGTGATACCGATTTAGAAATTGAAAATTAAAAATGCGATTTTTCCCTACAAAAAATTAACTAAGGAAAGATTGGATCTCATGCATGCTGGTTATGCATAAATTTCCATTTCCGTCCACAAGTTATAATTTTTCGTTCTCATCACCCCATGTTGATAAGTCTGATTCTTTAATTGAGTTTAAGCAATTGTACTGTATTCTTCTCGGGCCATTAAAACCGGTGAAGATTGATACATACTTGTATGATAGCTAAATAATTAACTAGTAATAGTTATCACGTTGTCACAAAAAACTATACAGCCTAAAAGGTTTAGTCAACAAATCAATTAAAGGGCAAAAAAACGCATGAGTGAATAACAACGACCAAAAAAAAAAAAAAAAAAAAA